>JASPKZ010006212.1:0-82416 GCA_030220185.1 Diploptera punctata | reverse complement strand
CATTTAAAAATATGAAATTATGCAGGTGTTCTTTTTACAGTTATAAAATAAGGCTTTATAATTTTGACAACAATGACTTAAAACAATTTTTAAAAGCATTCTTTAGAACAACTGTTATGTTTCTTTTGACTTGACTTTTAACTACTGCTGGGACACGTGGGTACTTATAAAGACTAATATGTGTGTAATTTCAGATAGGAAGCTGTATGCTATAGTTTGTAACTATGTTTCAGGTTTAAATGAGTTTGCTGTACAACTGCTTGTCCTCAAATTCTGTGGAACTATCCAGGTACTTATTACATAAAAACTATATTTATTGTGTAATTTATAATGTCTTTGAAAATATATGAGTGCGTCAGTGCCATAGGTGCCTAACCTACAATTTAAAAAATATCCTTTTCCTTGTAATTTATCTAGAAATAATCATCTCTATCAGAGCCACATCTGCCTATAACTTTACGGATGACTAAAAATTAACACAAAAATGTTACAGTCAGATGTGGCTCTGACAGAGATTATTGTTTCTGGTGCAATTACAGGGTAAAGCATTTTTTTTTTTAAATTGTAAGTTAGGCACCTATGGCACTGAGGCACTCATATATTGTTATTTCAAGTCTCCTGGAAGTTGGTGTTTGCTGTGCAGACATTCATCCTGAACACTTTTAAGCTCAGTCATAACACTCTTTTGGACGAAAATTTGTGAAACTTTTGTAAACAGAAGGATCGGCATTACCTAAATTATCACTCCATCCTATTTTACTGGAAACAATATCTACTTATGTGAAGTGATGATTTTTATTTATTTTATATCTCTATATTGCATTTAAAGAAGACATTTCCTTTTGAAGTATCACATTATCACAAGTGTCTCGAGTAATATTATCAAGATGAGTATGAAAGTAAATCATGATTCTACTACTTCCCATTTAAAAATGCATTTCCATCGAGAAATGTTCACTTGGATATAAGAACAACCAGTCTTGAGTAATGTTTAGGGATGTATATTAAATGTGCACTCTATGAGTTAATTACTTCTAGCTCTTATTTATATAACTCGATAATAGGTAAAGTAAAGGTAAGGTAAAGTGATCCCACTACAGGCCTCAGGAGGCCCTTGGGGTAGTAGGAGGGTAAGGCTCCCACTTTTTCTTGACAATCGGCACTTGATGTCAGCCGGGTTGTCAGCCCTGTATGACGGCCGCCTTTACCCCAGAACAAGTATCCGGTACTCATTTCAGTTAGAGGCTGAGTCGACCCCAGGGCCATAGTACCGCCAGAAGGTTTGGGTCAGTTTAAAAATCCTGACCTTACTATTAAGTTTTATTTTCATTTGACATAACATTTTTTTATCTTATTTTCCGAAACAAATTTTATAGCAGAGTTCTCTATTTTACAAATTTCTATTTTATATTATGTTCATTGTAAATATTAATTTGTTTATTCTTTGTTTTAGTGAAGATAATTAATTTGTTAAAAATAATATATCCACACTATGACATTTATTGTGGGAACAAATAAAAAATATGGAGCAGAAACTAGGGCTGATACAACAAAAACTAAACAAATAATAAGCACATGTGAAATTAAAATCTTAAGAACTATTCAGGGGAAAACATTATTTGATAAAATACACAACACAGAAATTAGGGACAAATGCCATATTCAAGACATAACCAAATTTATTAGGTATAGATAGACGAAAATATTGGAAGGGTCATATAGAAAGAATGGAAGAAAACCGGCTTGCAAAAAAGAGCTAAGGAAGATATACCAATGGACGGGAGAAGAACAAGAGGAAGACCAGCCTAGAGATGGATAGACAGTGAATGCACATCCAATATGTCTTCCTCCGAGGAGTGATTTTGGAAATAAACAGGATGAAAATCCTACAAATTAAGTTTAAGAACAAGACTATGTAACTGAACGATTCAATATAAAATTGAAAATAATACTAAGTTAAAAAAAGGAGAGTTGAGTCAAGCTTGTTTAATTTACTTTATTTATTTTTAATCTGCGGAAAGGCTACTTTCTTTAACAGGGAGGAGACCTTATGTATAATTGTAGGCTTTCACGGCCGGCGTCTTGATCCATATTTGGTTCGTCTTCTGCGCTTATAGGCTGTGGTCCGGTTGTCTTCATACTCGATGTTTTGTCTACTGCTGCAGTAGACCTCATCAGGAGATATTGCGTGCTTTCTATGAACTCCTCAACAGTCGGCTGCAGACTGGCTGGTCGTTGGAAACTGTCAACCCTATTTATAGGTAAATCCCGGGTGGTGGGGGGTTTTCTGCACGGTCCGTGTTTTGTGCTGTTTGCAGAAGTCATAGGCTTCGTTGTCGTGTTGTGCAGTACTGGGATCCATATTTTGTTTATCTTCATGGTTTCTTCTTTTTTGTTTAAACAAAACGGACTGCGCAGAAAACCACCCACCACCCAGGGTTTACCTATAAATAGGGAGACAGTTTCTAATGACCAGCCAGTCTGCAGCCGACTGTTGAGGAGTTCACAGAGAGCACACAGTATTTCCTGATGAGGTCTACCGCAGCAGTAGATGAAACGTTGAGTATGAAGACAACCAGACCACGGCCTATAAGCCCGGAAGACGAACCAAATATGGAGGGAGGAGACCCTTTAATTCCTTCCATCGAAGGCTTAAAGGAACCAACCTGGACAGTAACCTAGTGTCCAATCCCTCACCTTCTCGTGGTGCAGCTGTTAGTAATCATATGTATGCATGGGAAGGGCTACTCACCAATAAGCACTGGTCAGCTTGGTGAGCTTTTCTTTTTTTGACCGAATTAGTATTACTTCTTCTTCCCATACCAATTCCCTCTTTCAACTTTCTATCCAGTCACCCTTGACTGACCTCTTGTTTCTTTTGATCCTGATGGTATTAGAGTATTTGAGGCCTAGGGGTTCATTTCTCCTTCCTTCGTATACCTACTTTCTCTCTACGGGTGACATAACCACCACATGTGGTGCCTACTACTAAACGGTTACAACTAGTTTATTGTACTCAAATACAAATTTGATAAATGCCCTTTTTGCAATTTAAATGAAGATATGGAAAGAAACCATCTCCTCCGTTGTCCAGCTTTTGTAGAAGAGACCAGCCTTTCTGCTAAATATTGGAGTGCAAGAGAGTGAATGATTTCATTATCAAGTGCTCAACATTAGATACCAACTAACCACTTTTATTTATTATTTTTATTATTATTTGTTAAAATGTTATAATTAATTTGTTAAAGTCTTAGCCAATCTTTCATCTTCTTCAGTCCTGAGGTCATGAATCCATTCTGTGAAATTCTTGTGATTTATATCGATATTACGTAGTGATTGCGAGATTCTCCTTAAGAGAATGTTAGTGTATATATTTAAATAAGTTGGCCAGCTCAATTCAAAATAAGAACATGGCAGAATGCCCATTCTTCTCTGAAATTAATTTGTAATAATAATTATCTACAACATGAAAATGTGATTTAATACAATTACAACTGGAATGGAATAATGAAGGGAACAGTGGTATATTTAAATTAATATTGGGAAGTAAACATTATGAGGTTATATCATTAATAGTGAGTGGAGACCATATTTTTAATGATTAACCTCATATAATATCAAATTTCTTTGATACCGGCGGTTTCAGACAATATCTTGTCCCTCTTCAGTCATGGCTTCCACTGATGAAATTCTCTGGTTGTTGATTTCTCTAAGGACATCACCTCCTGTGCTGCCATCTTTGGTTGGGATTATAAACTTTATTTAACATTTTCCAACACTGTTAATTTAACACAGTTCCAATAATGGATCATATTATAATATTATAATGATATTGTGAAAAGAAAAATTAACGTCTGAACCAGGAATTGAACCGTGGACCTCTAGTTGTTCCAGACTAGTGTGCAGCCACTACACCATTCTAGAGGTCCACGGTTCGATTCCTGGTTTAGACATTAATTTTTCTTTTCACAATATCATTACAATATTATACCTTGTAATTAAATTTTTATCCACCGGAATATCAAAGTTCATAGATCGATATTTATTCTTCTGAATGAATATCTTTTCCCAAATTGTCATTTCCAACGGTTTATCCAATGTTTCAAAAGTTTTGCCTCTTTTTCAATTTTATGATGTTCTAGCAAACTATGTTCAGCAATTGCTGATTTTCTATTTCACAATTTCTAATATTTCTAAAATGTTCTTTAGTGCGTGTTTCCAAATTCCTTTTTGTTTTTCCTATGTATACTTTGCTACAATCATTACAATTTATTTGATAAATTCCAGATTTCTTACCGTTTGGGATGTCGAATTTTTATTTTTATTTTATTTTTCCAGACTAAATTCATTTATTGGTGCCAAAGTAATGTTGTGTTTGTCAAACATTTTTTAAATTTCCTATGTACTAGTAGTAAACTGGAAATGAAGCTATTGTCTGTTAAATATGTTATTGAATTTGATTAATGTACCATTAAGTATATCACATGTTGAATTAGACATGAAATGTGATTGAATTATTAAAAATATTATTATATTCTGTTGAATTTAACAAGTTGCCGCATTCAACACACACATTTCCATTCAACATAATTCAAAATAAAACAAATTATGTATTTACGTGATGTACTAGCAACACAACTTGTAAATTGTAACATGGGGTAGTTTATGTTGGAAGGATTTGTAACAGAGATGGGGTTATGTATCTATGTGGGATCAAGGATTGGAAAAGGAAATCATGGTGTGAGACAAGGCTGGCCCCTATCCCCAACACTCGTTGCAATTTATATCAATGAAGTAATATGTTGATGGAACAAGAAATATAAATTTGGAATAAGAATATCAGAAAATAGAAAATTAAACACCCTATTGTTTGTAGATGACCAAATAATAATAGCAAATTCAGAAGATAATCTACAGAAAGGTCTGTATGAACTTAACAAAATTACAGAAGAATATGGATTGAAGATATCTACAGGAAAAACAAAAATTATGGCATTTCAAGGTGTAGATCCTGTCAGAAGTAAAATAGTACTGGACAATAAAATTTGGAGCAGGTGAATAATTTTACATATCTAGGATGCAATATCTCATATGAAGAAGAAAAGGATGTAAACGCAAAAATATCTAAATTTTTAAGAATTTTAGGGTTAATAAATTCTATCTTCAAACCACAGTTAGTCCAAAAGCATTCAAGACTAAAAGTGTATAAAACGCTGGCTCTTCCAACTCTTTTGTATGGTAGCGAAGTATGGACATTGAAACAGGAGGATATACAGAGATTGAGATCTGCTGAAATGAGATACCTTCGGAGGACTGCAGGATACACACTACTAGATCACAAAAAAAAATGAAGACATCTTAGAAGAATTACACATGGAACCTTTAGAAACCAAATTTCTGATTATAAGTCAAGATGGATGCAACATGTTCATCGAATGGAAGATCACAGAATACCCAAACAAATGTTAAGATATCAACCTGCAGGAAGAAGACCAGGATGTCCACTCAAAAGACTTTGGATGGTGTTTCTCTTGAGGCCGAAACAGGTCAACAAATGGCCTAAATTCGTGAATGTACTATGATGATGATGATGAGAAAGAGGAAGACTATAAAAGAACTTGAGGGTGTTGTTTGTAATATACGATTTTAGGAGAATGAAGTGAGATGAGATGCTCAGCAAGTTTTTACTGCCCCTTCCACTTTGTTATCTTCTGCACCGTCTTCGTTGATTTATGATATTTGATATTGCCGAAAGTTCAATATGAAAATATCATTAGCAGAAACCAAAACGATGGCAGTAAGTTCCTTTAATATGTAAGTTGAAAATTAGAAAGGAAAGTGATTGTGCAGATTATGGTAATCAAATACTTGGGTGTGGAAATAACTAGCTGGAGATCATTTCATAAAGAAGTATCACATCAGGCTGGTGTATGAATGATATAATATAGAAAACAAGTAGTCTTATTTAAATAAAGATACCAAAACAAGAATACTGTATATAAAGCAGTGGTATGCCCAATATTGACCTTTTCCTCCGAAACAAGAGCAGATACTGTTAAAAAAAAAATTAGAAACAAATTAAATTAATATTCCGAGGACGATTGTACGTAAATCAAGGAAGGATCATCATCATCATCCAGGAATTAAGCCTGTTGGCTCGTTCCGGTTTCATGAAAGCTAGAATTATTAAAATTGTTCAGACCATCTTCTGTGTGGCAACCAACATTTCTCCTTCCGTGCGGTTTATAATTTAGCAATAATTTTGGAAATCTTCCTTCTGGCATTCTATCAATATGTTCTTTCCAGTTGTTCCTATATTTAATTATTCAATCTGTAAGTTTGAAAATATTTAGTTCCTTTCTTATATCTTCATTTCTTTTCTTATCCAGCAGAATGTATCCTGCTATATTTCTTAAAAATCGCATCTCAGCTGCTTCCAATCTTTGTTTTGTCTTTTAGTGATCGTCCAACATTCTGATCCATACATCAATACAGGAACAGCCATTACTTTATAAAATTTAATTTTTGTTTCTTTTCTTGTGTTTTTAAGGGTTCTTTTAATAGTGCCACACATTAGATTAAATTTATTTATTTTGTCATTAATAACTTCAATTTGAACATATATCAAGGAAGGATCAAATTAGAAACGAAGAAATAAGAAGATAGCTGAATATTCAAGCAATAGGCGTATAGATGGAAAAAAGATTAGATTGGAATCAATATATCGTCGACTTGGAAGAAGACTGTCATAACTCAAAATTAACAATTTTCAGTGGAAGCATTTTGTGACTCTATTGCTCAGAATAAATTTGTCGACTTGTCAAAAACATATACCGTCACTTGCGCCATCTAGCAGGAGCAGTAAGAATTACAACTTGTAACTCTTCCACATAAAAATATAGATAAATTGCAGTTGTTTCTTGTGAAAACATAAAATGAATTATTTTGAGTTGTGACAGTCTTCTTCCAAACCGACGATATATTCCACACAATACCAGACAGAATTGTACGCATAGCAAGAGATAAGTTACCAGAGGATAGGAGACGCACACCTTTAAGACCATAAAATAATAGTTTTAAAAAACTAAAACAACCACGCTTCATTAGAAAACCGAACTAAAAAAATTTTAAATAATTTTAATTTGCAACACGATTGGGATAAAGTTAAAGTGGTCAACAAAAAAAAATCATCTCCAACACATATGGAGTAAAACTAGAGATATCAACAAAAAGAAAATAATTTTTACCATCAAAAGCGTGGGGTGCTCTATATTAATTAATATATTTGATAATAAACGGATATTGGTAAAAGTAAAGTCTCTAAGAAGAAAATGTAAAAATCATAAAAAGCACCCCACGCTTTTGATGGTAAAATTATTTTCTTTTTGTTGATAACTCTAGTTTTATTCTATGTGTGTTGGAGATGATTTCGTTTTTGTTGACCACTTTAATTTTATTCCAAGCGTGTTTGAAATTAAAATTATTTTTAATTTTTTTAGTTTGGTTTTCTGATAAAGCGTGTTGTTATAGTTTTATTAAAACTATTATTTATTTTTTATTTTTTAGTTTTAATACTTTACAGAATAAAATAAAAATTTAAATACCTTTAAATTCGATATCATTGTAGTATGAGCTAAAAGTAATACTCTTCTAAACAAAATCCTCCCAGCTGGATTTGAACCAGCGACCTATGGATTACTGAAATTATATACCACTAGAGCTCACCGCTCTAACAACTGAGCTATTACAACGATTGACTAAAAAGTCGAGAAGTCCGCAACCTATTATACCAGTTTTCATTTTATTTGATTTATGTGCTGATGATTCTGGCCAGGATTTTAGAAACAGAATATGAAATTATTGTATTGTCACGGGTCCGTTACAAGTATACAAAGTTTCAAGTCGATCCAATGTTTCTAAGTGTGTGAAAATCGTGTTCAAATATTCCGTTACATAGATACACAGAACTTTTTATTTTCTGACGGATTCTGGCCAGGAATTGGATTTTAGAAACAAATATGAAAATATTTTATTCTCAAGGTTTCCTTACAAGTATACAAAGTTTTCAGTCGATTCCAATGTTTCTAAGAGGGTGAAAATCGCCTTGTCTTCAAAGATTCCCGTTTATCGATACACAGATACATTTTTTTTATTTTCTGATGATGTTGGCCAGGGATTTTAGAAACATTAAATATGAAATTATTGTACTGTCACGGGACCCTTTACATGTATACAAAGTTTCAAAGTCGATCCAATGTATCTGAGTGGGTGAAAATTGTGTTCAAAGATTCCGTTACATAGATACAAAGAGACACTTTTTTGATTTTCTGATAGTTCTGGCCAGGATTTTAGAAAAAAAATGAAATTATTGTATTGTCACAGGTCCTTTACAAGTAAACAAAGCTTCAAGTCGATCCAATGATTTTAAGTGGGTGAAATCGCATTGAAAGATTCCGTTACATAGATGGATAGATAGAGGTCAAGCTAATATAAAGCGTGTAAAAAAGAGATGGAGGGATTCTTAATTCTGGATGGACTAGACCATGCGCCTAAAACAAAGAGAAGAAAATGTTTATAGGACTACTACTTGAATGATAGGGATAATATGAAAGAATAATCGGTTCGGTTCAAGGATAACTCAGTACTCCTTTCAGAGGATTAATGTATCCGGCGAAGTCTTCCCTCCATCATTATTTTCTCTTCTCCAACCGACTTGGGTTTGCTGGTAGAATAATCATCACCATATTGTTTTCATCTTCTCCCAATATTTCACAAAGATTTTTAATATTAGAACTACTTACGTCGAACCCTCCATGGTATCTTTAGCTTGTCGTGGTGAGTGGCTTGCGTGCTTAAAATTATCCTGAGAGCTATGCCGGCGGTAGCATTGCTGCCGATAGGGTTAGCCATGCCAGACTGGTCGAAGGTGATAAGCCAGACGAAAAAAGTACCTTGGTCGAAAGAGTGACGATCTTTCACCGTAAAAATACAACAGTCAAGAAATGTGGACATGGGTTCAACTGGGGTAAAATTTTCCGGAGGTCAAATAGTCCCCCATTCGGATCTCCGGGCTGGGACTACTTCAGGGAACCCATGCCAAAGAGGTAAGTCTTGTAGACTGTGATGGGAAGGACATATGACACGTATGGGGAATGAAAGACGTGCATGGAAACTTCTTGTAGGAAAACCAGAGCGAAAGCGCCCAGTTGGTAGACCAAGAATGAGGTGGGAGAATAATATTAACTATGATTTGAAGGAGGTAGATTATACAGTGAATGATTGGAAAGCATTAGCTCATGATAGGGGTGTATGGAGAGCTTATGTCCGCGTGGCCATGAACCTACGGGTTCGATAGCGCCAGTGAGTAAGTAAGTAAATACATCGAAATTATCATAAACTTAATCAACCCAATATAGGGGCTTAATTTCTGTTGGATCGAGATACCCTACCAGGTCTAGTTCTACCGAAGGACTGATAAAATCACCATATTAACTTTCTTAGCACCTTTTTTTCTTCCTTCACTATTTATATCTGATGATCTCTTCTCTATGATCTTTCTAGGTACAAAGTTTCTTTCATTGGTCTTTGTGTATAATTATTTTAATACTATAATAATAATAATCATCATCATCATCCGGTATCATGGCAGCTGCCGCCGTCTTCCAGAAACCAAATGCCATTCCTCTCTGTCCATCCATTGATCTTCCTCCATTCCTCTGATATTCATAGCTGCTTGTACCCCTTCTATCCAAGTTTTCTTCGGTCTTCCTCTCTTCCTCCTTTCCATTGGGATCCATTCCATAACAATTTTTGCTCTGGCATTCTTTTGACATGACCATACCAATGGAATCTTTTCTTTTCTACGAGTATAATGTCTATGATGTCCGACTCCTCTTGTACACCCATAATTTCCCTTATTTCATATTCTATTCATTCTAGATTTTCCAGCTGATCTTCTTAAAACATCCATTTCTGTACTTAAAATTCTTTTCATTTCCCTGGTAGAAATTTGCCAGACTTCAGCACCATATGTTAAAATGCTCTGAATTATGGTTTTATATTTGTAATTTTCTATTTTTTGTAATATTTTTGCTCCACCAAACGGAGTTTAAAGCATTTATTGCTAGTTTTTTTGTGCGATTCTATTTTTAATTTCCACTGTGTTATCGCCTGAATGGTCTAATTTTGTTCCTAAATGTTGCGCCTACACTAGGGCCTAACTGCCATAATAATAAAATACCATAAAAAACCGATAAAACATATACTCACCTTTAATATGCTGATTGAAGTCACACTCAAAGTTCATACAAGGGTTTTATAAATAAAAAAAACGAGGGTAAAAATTATAATTAAATTGAATATCTTAGACTAGAAGTGATTTCACATCAATATATTTTTCAAACTATGAGGACACATTACAAAAGCTTATATAATCACATAAACAACTTTGCTTTTGAATAACACTAGTTTCAAACTAATGGGACACTCTTACGAAAACTTATATAACTCAATAAAGATTTATGCCCTTTTGACTAACACGTTAGATAAGTAGAAAAACATCTTATACAACTTGGCCCTGACAGAACTAGGAATATTACGAAAGATTGGGTAAGGAAAATAGGGTTTCCACTAATTTTGAGAATAGAGAAAGGTAGAAATTATAATATAAAAAGGCTGGAAATTTGGGAAAGGGTCAGAACGGTGTGGAGGACCGGAGCATTCGCTTCAGGTCCTCCTGGTGGACGAGAGCAGCCTCTTCATGGGTAAGAAACATATATTTACCATCACTCTAAAAGGTTCATGTTTTTTTAAAATGGTCATAGATTCTAAAGGAAAATAACTTAGAATAATTTGGGATAATTATTAAGGATATCCTTTATCATGAGAAGACCAAAGGGTCAAATAACTTAGAATAATAACCTAAAGTTGCTTTTAAATGGTTCTCCCTCTAAGTATTATCAAGCTTATTTAATTTAATTGGCGCATTTCAACATCGCGATTTTATAACTACCTTTAATCACTTTGCTTTATATGTTTTGGTTAATATTTCTCTTTATGTTTGTTTTATGTAAATAAATAATGTTAATAATTGTTTCAATGTGTTTATATGTGAAGTTACCCCACCAAAAACCAAGGCCAACCGCTCGGGCCAAAGACCACTTAAACTATAGAGATCCTTTTTACGCTACGTTATGACTGGGATAAACTCCCAGCTTAACATTCTGGATGGCAGCAACGGGATTCGTGAACATAATATTCTATTATACTCATGGATAGGAAATGAACCCTAGACCCCCAAAATTAGCTTTCAATTCATATACAGTAATAATCTATATGTGTTTTTTACATGAGAGAGATCGGCAAGATAAAATCACATTGGTACTAATGAATAAACTATGTCCTTTTTTTAAACAGAGGAGAGACCAGAAATTTCAACATTAGGATATTAATGACTGGCTTTAGGACTGTCGTGTATTTTTTTAGATGTTTTTAGGTATTGTCGATGGTTATTTTTTATGGATAAATAACTTATATCGATTTTTTTTTGTTATATTCAGATGATTTTTGGTGTTGTTGATGTTTTTTTTGGGGATATAACTCATACAGATGTTTTTCTTTCAGTTACAGTCAGATGATATATTTTTTTCCCTAGGTTATGTTATATGTTTTTTTCTCAGAACTTGAATATTGGTAGGAAGTTTATTTTTAAGGTAGTAACTGGAATTGATTTAATTTTTTTGTGTTAATTAAGGCAATATCTCATGGTTTACTGTTAATAATTCAACTTTCACCTGTTGATAATGACATACATTTTCGTCTATCAGGAAAGCGTGGCATTGACAAATGTCTAAAATAAATCATTTCTGTAAGCACGAGAAATAAGCCTGGCCCCATGAGACTTTTTCAAGGAAAAAATTCTTGGGCAGCGATTTTTGTCAGATGAAGCGGCCATAACTGCATTCAATAGTGTTCTAAGAGACATACTCAAAGAAATTTTACTGAGACATACTCTAGGTGGTTTCAGAGGATATAAAAATGAGCACTAATGAAGAATATTTTGAAAAGTTATAATAGGTGTTTCTGCTAACAACTTTCAGTTTAACCCATGTACTTAATATTGTTTTCTTTATTATTTTACTTTCCTCAAATTATTAGTTACTCTCATCATTTTATTAGTCATTTGATATATATCTGTATATGATTGCAAAGAATAAAGGCCTGCCTGAGGTGGAAAATGCTTCTATAAATGAGGCTCTGGGGACTGAGTAATTGCAGTGTAACCATATTATCAGAAATAGAGAAATTGCTATTTCGTTGACATTAATGTGCCTTGGTATTGAGGAGCATCCCACAGGTGGAATGGTCAGTGGTCAATGACCACTTGTATAGGGCTGATAAATCTGCTGACCATGACAGATATGACCCTACTTTCATAAAGAGTGGTTGTGCTGGATGACAACCACAAGACATAAAAATATGGCGTCCACTTAAAAAACAGTTACAAAACTGCCCATGATGAAGCTTTTTCATGAAATCAAATCTGGAGGTAATAAATAGTAGTTTAAAAAACTAAAACAACACGCTTTATTAGAAAACTAAACTAAAAAATGAAAATTTCCAACACGCTTGGGATAAAATTAAAGTGGTCAACAAAAAAATCATCTCCAACATATCTAGAATAAAACTAGAGTTATCTACAAAAAAAATAATTTTACCATCAAAAGCATGAGGTGCTCTATATCAATTAATATAATTGATAATAAACAGATATTGGTAAAAGTAAAGTCTCTAAGAAGAAAATGTAAAAACCATAAAAAGCGCCCCACACTTTTGATGGTAAAATTATTTTTTTTTTAGATAACTCTAGTTTTATTCTAGATGTGATGGAGATAGTTTTTTTGTTGACCACTTTAATTTTATCCCAAGCATGTTGGAAATTAAAATTATTTTTTATTTTATAGTTTGGTTTTCTAATAAAGCGTGTTGTTTTAGTTTTTCTAAACTATTATTTATTTTTAGTTTAAATTGATTGTCATAAACTGGAATCCCATGAAAATTTAATTGCTTAATACTCTTCTAAAAAAAATCTTCCGGGCTGGACTTGAACCAGCGACCTATGGATTACTGAAATTATATACCACCACTCTACCAACTGAGCTACCAGAGGATATAATATTAATTTCTTACAACGATGGACTAAAAAGTCGATAAGTTCACAACCTATTATACCAGTCTTCATTTTTTTGATGTCCTGATTATCCTGGCCAGGATCTTAGAAAAAAAAAAATAAAATTATTGTGTTATTGGTCCTTTACAAGTATACATAGTTTCAAGTCGATCCAATGTTTTTAAGTGGGTGAAAATCGTGTTGAAAGATTCCGTTACATAGATAGATACAGGTCAAGATTATACAGGGAATGATTGGAAAGCATTAGCTCAGGATAGGGATATATGGAGAGCTTATGTCCGCGCGGCCATGAACCTACGGGTTCGATAGTGCCAGTGAATAAGTAAGTGAAAATCTTCTTGATATTTATCAAGATGTCGTCTACTCTTTAATTGATTTGGGAAGAGGATCTGATTTAATATCTGTATATTTTTTTGATTCTATTTGGCTCTTGTATTTTACGACAAATAAAATATTGTAAATATTTTTAATATTTAATTATTGATACCTCATAGTGTTACTTTGTACTGAGTTTAAACTCATAACCTACAAAACAATTTAATAAGTCCAATTTTATTTATAAATTGAGTCAGTTAAATGTATTTTCATCTCGCCTCATAAAGTTCCGTGTTTTTACGAAACCGATTTCAAGGGCCTTTGCTCCATTGTCAGTTAAACTCAGACAGAGGTGAGATGAAAGAACATTTAACTGACTCAATTTATAAATTGTAAATTACCTCATATTATTTTTGATTAAAAGACCAATGTAGTTTAAATGAGTATAAATAACAAAACAATAGTATATATTGCCAGAAATTTATTCTATAAAATATGTTGTCATGTTTAAAAGATAAATTGTACATTTATTACTTGCATAGTCAATTTATAAAAAATCAATCATATCATGATCAAATGCATGCAGCAACCTCAATTTAAGATAAGCACCAATTTAAGTAAAATATATAGACTTTGATTACAGTAAAATCTAATCAGACACAATCCAGACAGAAATAAAAAAAACTTAAATAAAAGTTACAGCTTAAGAAAACATTATAAAAGTTTATTTTTATGTATTTGTATTGTAAACAACTTATATACTGTTGGAATCATTTTCTTATAAAAACTAATTAAGAGTATATAAAATTACAAAGTCTTATCATTAACAATTTTTTTTTTGCAATTCCTTTCATAACAAAAATAACTTTAATAATGTCAAAATAGTTTCTATCTGTATTTTAAGTGTAACTGCAATGTTTTTATATTACTAATGTTAAAATATTATCCTTAAACAAAAATATTTTCTCAGAATCTATTCATAGCAGGACAATGATACTTTTGCTGTAATTGAACATAGTAGTAACCTGAGGTAAATTGTACAGAGAATGATTGGAAAACATTAGCTCAGGATAGGGATGTATGGAGAGCTCATGTCTGCACAGCCATGAACTTCCAGGTTCGATAGTACCAGTGAGTTAGTATCCTGAGAAAACATTCATTCTTAGTGATATAGGCATTCCAGATATCTTTAAATGACTTTATTAAATTTATGATTTTCACTTAATAATAATAATAATACTAGAGCATTTAATAAGTAATGGCAACACTGCTATAGCATCATAAAAAATGTATTTAGGTTACTTTTGGTATTATAAATTTTATTTACAGTTCTTAGTAGTAATGGTCTCTGGGCCGTCCTATGAAACATTGGAGGGAACATTTTCTATAGGATTGTAACAGGCCTTGGCCTAATACTTGGAAGGAAGAAGAAGAAGTAGTAACGGTTCATAATATTTGTTGGCGCTCGGGAATTAACAATGTATAAAAGAAAAATTTGCATTTAGATTGGAGTGCTCAGGTAGCTCAGTTGATAGAGCATTAGCATAGAAAGCCAAAGGTCTTGGGTTCAAACCCTAGTCTGAGCAAATATTTTTCTTCAAATATAATTTGATTTATAGTCTCTTGCCAAGTTAACTATAAATCGCCAAATCCTTGAATGATGATGCACTCCATCTGCAGCACCATTTCTGGATATCTGTCTCATTTGATCGATCTAAAGCTTTCCGGGTATCAACTCTTGATTGAATTTGAATGTCACGTAGAGGTCTTTGGTCTTTGAGAATAAGTTACAGTCACAAAAGCTTCTGTTTGGTGAATTTGGTGGATGTTTGAGTACTTTCCAGTTCCATCTTCTAAACAAATTCTGCTTAACATCTTTTTAGGGTGGTGTTACTTACTAAATATGGAAAACAGTGAATGTATTCACAAAATATTGCTATTTCAAGCTTTCGATATTACAGATTTATACAACAAGGACTGCTCAACAACATAATACAAGATTACAATGATTATAATTATAAAACTTTTATACTTTTTTTATACCATCGACCTCAACTGCAATAATTAATTTATAATCTTCGTAAATCTTTTCGAAGTCTTAGCTTCATCTTCATGACTTTTCTTAAATTAAATATTAATCGAAACATATTCAAGAACAAATCAACATTAACATTGAGGTAAGATTTCACAGACTCTAAATAATTTAATTAAAAGAACCTCACAATATTACTTCCTAAAATAAAACACTAATGACTTTTCTTGTTATTGAATTTATTTATAAATTTTATATAGGGGGCTTTGGTTGTTAGACATATTTTCATTCAATAAATTTTTATTTTCTGCCTCCTTGACGATTTCCATTTCTTCCAAAATATTAATGTTTTTTTTTAACTTTTATAGGAATTAATCACTATGAGGTTTAATTATGGTGAAATTAAATGTTTCTTACCTCTCCTCATATAAATTTTCTAAGTAGATCGCGATTTCGAGACCACAACGGTCTCATCGTCAGCACTTTCTTGACAACGGATGTTATGTCGATCAGAAGAAACTCTTCTTCTTCCATCTGTTGGTGGACCGATGAACTTCGAAATTCCCGCAAATTTTGACCTGATCTAGAGGTTTATCGGTCTACCAACAGATGGAAGAAGAAGAGTTTCTTCTGATCGACATAACATCCATCGTCAAGAAAGTGCTGGCGATGAGACCTTTGTGGTCTCGAAATCGCGATCTACTTAGAAAATTTATATGAGGAGAGGTAAGAAACATTTAATTTCACCATTAATGTTTTTGTTTGTTGTTTTCTTTGTGTATTATTGTTAGTGTTTCTTCTATTTTGTCAAATTACAATGGTCACCACTAGGATCACTGATTTACAACAGTGTTGGTATTACTTATCAAATGTCCTAGTAGTAGTAGTATAATAATAATAATAATTTGTTTCATGTACATTATTTAAGGGCTATCAAATTTTTATTGTGCTCTCTATTTTGTTTATTATTATTATTATTATTATCATCAGATTTTTATTTGCATGTTATATAAAATTATAATTTAAAGAAATACTGGGAAAGTGATTGGTGCCTCTACATGCTGCAACATATTATCTTTCTGTAAAGGGATTGCTGGTTGGGTCATCATACAGTCCTGGGTTGAAGTAAAATTTCCGGAAACCTCGATTCTCATAAGTGGATGTCTGCAAAGCGCCAAGCTCTGTTTCAAGTGATTCCACTTTCTGGTTCACCTGCAAAGTATTACACAAGATTTCATTACAAAATCATTATTTGAAAGTAATTCTTCAACTATCTCGAAAATATGCTCTGTCAATAATTTCGTATATTTTGCCTTTGATTACATTAATAACTATAAGAAAAGTTTTATCTAAAGACATAGTCTGATTGGGAGTTAATCACATTTAGTGGCATCCATACAGTTTACAGTTGCAGTTCGTATGTTTTATATATAAGATATTTTGATGTTATATTTTAAATTAACACTTTCCAAATTTGGATGTAGTTTTATTTTAAAAAAATTACAGTATTACCCCACTTTTACAACATTCTTTATAGGTCCCTTCAGTTTCCTTATATTCACAATGTATTAAAATCCTCGCAATTTACATTACATCACGTCAATCTTTAGCATTAAAGATCGAGATATTCAATTTATTTGAGTGATTATCTCGCTTCTGTACAATCCATATATAGCAGAGCAAGTTCATTGAGCCAACAAAGCTGGCTTCTATACAATCGATAAGGAGCCAAGCAAGTTTATTGAGCCAACGAAGCTGGCTTTTGTACAATCAATAAAGTGTAGAGCATGTTCATCAAGCCAATGAAACTGGCTCAGAACTGACAAACATTTCTGAAATTCAACCCGCGTACTATGGCAAAACAATTTTTTTTTAAATCTCTCAATAAAGATTCATAGTGCTACTTGCTGAACCTATCCTTGTTATTTATTTTTTGAATGGTAAAAGTATAAATAAGAATATATAAGAGAAAAATATGCGTTTAGATTGGAGGCCTAGGTAGCTCAATTGGTTAGAGCACTGACATAGAGAGTCAAAGGTCCTGGGTTCAAACCCCAGTCTAGGCGTATATCTTTCTTTTCAAATATAATTTGTCCATCATTAAGATGTTTAAAAACGAATAATATGAATATTAAAAGTAATTTTATGTTTACAGCAGTTCAAAACACACATTACATTGAACTATTATGGGATATCACTATGAGGTTTAACTTAAAATAAAATTCTTTACACCTCACCTCACATCCCATCTTCTAAATAAATAAAAGTCAGGATATGAGGTGAGGTGTAAAGAATTTTATTTTAAATTAAAAGAAACATTACATTATTTAGGCAATATTGTATATTATCCCAGACAGTGGTTTTTTTTTGCATGTTCTAGAATGGTTGCAGAATATGAGGATCAACATTTTTTTAGCTCCTCCTCGTTTCCCATAATTTACACTTTCCTCTAATTTACACCACTTTCACTCTGGTCCCTTGAAAAGTGTAAAAGACGGGTAATACTGTACATTCGAACCGGGAGTTGAACTCCTGTAATAGTTATTGCACTGATGTACAGTTCAAATGTAATTTTTCATTCTAAAATTAAAAAAAAGAATATATATTATAATCAATCTGAAGTGCAGTGGCAGCAAGTGGAAGCAGATAATGGAGTTGCACTTAAAAACAAAATATAGCCTATTCTTGTTTTTATTATTAATTTAACACTTCTCACTGAAGGATAAATTATATTTGAAGAGAAAAATTTTCGCCTAGACCAAGACTCGAACCTGGGACCTTTTCTCTTCAAATATAATTTATCCTTCAGTGAGAAGTGTTAAATTAATAATAGAAACATCAATAGAAGCCCTACTGGCTTTATAAAGTAGTGTTAAATTCCCAATAAATAAATGTCTTGTTAACTAAGAAGCCGCCATTTGCAAAGATAGAAGCAAAGGTTTGAAAGCATTTGGCACGAGGGAATTACAACGTATATAAGAGAAAAATTTGCGTCTAGATCGCAACTCGCCTCGGGAGTTCAGTTGGTAAAGCATTTGGCCCGGAAAGTCAAAAGTCCCGGGTTCGAGTCTTGGTCTAGGTGAAAAATTTTCTCTTCAAATATTACCTATTATGTTTATCATTAATATTTAACATGCACAAAAATATACATGTTCCGCTTTATTTGTTCATGGTACAAAGTGATTCTCCTCGTGTACTTTCTGTCGCATATGTAGTTTTGAAATTTTGTGTATTTTTATTTTCTCTGCCAGATGATTTAAATCTTTCACTCGAGAGTGTGTCCACTGATTTTTTCTAGGAGAGAAAATGTAAGGGAAACAACAGAGTGGATGATAAATTATATTTGAAGAGAAAAATTTTCGCCTAGACCGAGACTCAAACCCGGGACCCTTGGCTTTCCGGGCCAAGTGCTAGAGAAAAATTTGCGTCTAGATCGTAACTCGCCTCGGTAGCTCAGTTGGTAGAGCACTTGGCCCGGAAAGCCAAGGGTCCCGGGTTCGAGTCTCGGTCTAGGCGAAAATTTTTCTCTTCAAATATAATTTATCTTTCAGTGAGAAATGTTAAATCAATAATAAAAACATCAACAGAGTGGATGTTTCACTTCAGAACAACACAGCCAGTTATGCTATCATTACTGTACATGTCCTACCTGAAAATTTGCATGAATTGTCTGTTTTTGCATTAAACTGACTATTTTATATTCAGATCTGTTATAGGTTTTTATTTCCAATTTCTCTTCAACGGAAAGTAATGAAAATGGCTCAGGTTATAGGCAGTTACTGTTTTAATTATTTTAAATTCCCAGAGAGAGCAGTAATATACTCCACAATTGCCTCAACAATCCTTCATTTGCTGACAGACAACAACATAGATTAATAATTAATGAGTCATTTTAACATCTTACCTCATATTTCATGTTTTTCAAACACGGTAACTATAGTTTTCAAATGATCTTGTCATTCATTTTCAACCGCCATTATGACTACCGGATATTCGTTGGAATCTCCCTCTATAACGTTGCCATCTGGTGTTGATTTGACGAACTTCGAGATATCGTTGCCATCTGGTGTTGATTCGATGAACTTCGAGATGAGGTCACGTTCATCCGGAATGTCGAAATTCATAGATTTAAATTTGTTCTTCTGTATAAATATTAGGAAGTTTGGGAGAAAATATTTATACAGAAGAACAAATTTAAATCTATGAATTTCGACATTCCGGATGAACGTGACCTCATCTCGAAGTTCATCGAATCAACACCAGATGGCAACGATATCTCGAAGTTTGTCAAATCAACACCAGATGGCAACGTTATAGAGGGAGATTCCAACGAATATCCGGTAGTCATAATGGCGGTTGAAAATGAATGACAAGATCATTTGAAAACTATAGTTACCGTGTTTGAAAAACATGAAATATGAGGTAAGATGTTAAAATGACTCATTAATTTATTAATTAAGAACCTCATAATGTGTTTCCCAATTTTAACTTTGAACAACATAGATTACTGACTAACGGCCAGGTTTTATGAAGGGAAAGGGATATGCATGCACAGGAAGAAGTAATGAAGATTCATACTGTCCATGGTGCTTTAATGGATGATATGTGAAGAGGCAGTTTTCAATAGTCTGTCACATACATTAGTGAACATTTACATGAACAAAGAGAATTATGAAAAAGAACACATAATCAATGTGGCAAAAAATAATGGATTTGGAAAAAGCATGATACACAAGAAAATAAACAAGTTCAAAAGACAACAATTTATTAATCAAAGCACCCTTCTAAAAGCAAAAGAAGAAATATAAAATTTAAGAAATTCACAATAAGTTTAAAAAAAGTTAAAAATTTCACCATACGATTGGCACTAAAAAATGACTACAGCATCATTAGATTAATTAGATCCAACAAAAATCAGGGATTTATCATAAGTAATGCCACGAGTGATTTCCAAATTATCGATAAATTCACGACTCATGAAGTGAGGAATGAATTTATCTAGAGAATTTGGAAATCAAGAGTGCCATTTGTTAGGACTATTTAACAAATAAAATGTAAATGGCGATGTTTGAAAACAAATGAGAACGATTGGTATGCTTCATTTGCTTCTTTTGTTCATCACTGCAACCAAATCATATTATTTATTGCCAAAGGAACGCAATATTGTAAGAATGCACTCTAGTGGAGAAAAAATGAAACACATCAAACTGTATATTAATTCATTTCTGATGTCCTATGATGTAAATATGACAATTATATTTTTCTGGAATGTTATTACCTGGGAAAAAATACATTTAAGAATGTGCAAAAAGTGGTTTCTTTTTTTGGTGGTATAATCAATTGCTACAAATGTTTTTATATTAACTTCCATATGCGCTATGTGTTGACATTCATGCACCATATATACAATCTGGTAGCCGTATTTCTTAGAGGGTCACTGCAAAATAATGCTATGACCTATTCAGAATGTTAAAAAGGAGGTGCTTTCTTTATTATGACTATTTAACTCATGCCCCAAATGGGAGTCAATGACCAATCACGTTTCAATTATTTCTGTTTTACAACCAATCAGAGTCGTGTTTCACTAAATATTTATCAGTGTTATAATTACCATATTAAAGAAAGCTCCTCCTTACAATATTGCGTTCCTTTGGCAATAAATAGTATGATCTCGTTGCAGTGATAAACAAAAGAAGCAGTAGAAGCGTACCTATCGTTTCTCATTTGTTATCAAACATCGCCGTTTACATTAAATATATAAATATTTTAAAATAACTATAGTTAAATAATGATTTGTGAGTAAACATCTTAATTTTATTCGTTAAATAGTCCTAACAAATGCCACTCTTGATTTCCAAATTCTCTAGATAAATTCACTCCTCACTTCGTGAGTCGTGAATTTATCGATAATTTGGAAATCACTCGTGGCATTACTTATGATAAACTTTAGCTGGTAAATTCTAGGCAAAACATGACTGTGATTGATTGTAAATAAAAAATCATTGAAACGTGATTGGTCATTGACTCCCATTTGGGGCATGAGTTAAATAGTCAGATTAAATACGGAGAATGTGATAAAGTCTAGATAGGAAAAACAAAGAGATATTTTAAAACAGAGTGAAAGAACATTTCATGAATGTCAAGAATGGGAAGTAGAAAAATCTACAGTAGCCACCCATGCATGGTCAGAAAAATATAAAATTAAAAAAAAAGGTTAAATCAATAATACAAACATAAAAATCTAAAGAGCTCATGATTTGGGGAAAAAATCTATATAAAAAAAAAAGAAAAGGAGAAATTAATGAACTTTGAAATTTCCAGGGAAAATGATTTGATTTGGAGGTTCTTCTGTCTACCAACAGAGGGAGTAAGAGGTGGCTCTGCAAGATGACATAACAACGGTTGTGAAAGTACTGAGGATGGAACTGAATAAGGCCCTGAAACCAGTCTAACAAGAAAAATAATGAGGTGAGGTGATACAATTTTACTTAAATAAAATACATGCTATATTAATATTTAATTTTAGGAAGTTATATTTTGAGGTTATTTTAATTATATTATTTTTGGTCTGGACATCTTACCTCAATATTAATGTTGATTTGTTCTTGGACATGTTTCAAAACAATTCTCTGTTTTATCTTCAGCTTTCCCAGACTGGGAAAGCTGAAGATAAAACAGAGAATTGTTTTGAAACATGTCCAAGAACAAATCAACATTAATATTGAGGTAAGATGTCCAGACCAAAAATAATATAACATGCTATATTAATTAATACTGAGTGGAGCACATATTTTTAACAACTCACCTCATAAAATTTCAAGTTTTTCTTGAGACCAATAGTTTCATGACTGAAGAGGGATGAGAAGTTGTCTGAAACCATTGGTCTCAAGAAAAACTTGAAATTTTATGAGGCGAGTTGTTAAAAATATGTGCTCCACTCACTATTAATGATATAACCTCATAATGTTTACTTCCCAACATACTTATGCTATAAGTTGCAATGGGGCTGCATTTGAACATGCAGCTTATGTGGGTGGGCATTCAAGGTGAGTGTCCACGAGGTTAAAAGAAAGAGATACAGGAAAGACATGCTATATGTCTAATACAGTATATCAACAACACATTACTCTGTAATAAGTTAGAGGAGACCACAGGTTCCTCAACAACCTGTAAAAGTTTTTCGATAGAGGTTTGTTCTATCCTGTATATGGGAAGACTTCTTCTTCTTCCTTAAGTAGTTACCTATCACTTGGGCCAGCTATGTATATGGAAATAATGTATATGGTGTATACTTTAAAATTATATTACATTTGTGATTACATGAAATAGCAATATTAAAAAAAATGTAATGTAAGTGTGTGTTCCAATGCTATCCACTACTTTTCATGGTTTGTGTTATGTAGTTGATAGTTAACATTTTTAATTATATTATTTTTAGTCTGAACATCTTACCTCAATTAAGTTATGTAGATAGGAAATAACACTATGAGGTTTTTTAATAGTGTTTGTTTTTTATTATTTCACTCACCTCAAACTTCATAATTCATAGCAGACCCTGGGTTTCTTTACATCTTTTGTGACATTCTCAATGCTGCGTCGCGTTCACAACTGACGTCCAACGGCCTTCTATCCTGCAGACTGACCTCCGCGCCATCTGGTGGCCGACCGAAGAATTTCCAAATCAGTCCTCTTTCTTTATAACCGGGTATTTCAAAATTCATAGATTGTAGTTTATTTCATTCTTGTATATGTAAATTTTTTCCCAAATTGTGAGTTCCTTCGGTTTTTCCAATTGTTTAAGTAATTTTGTTTTGGTTTCTATTCTATGTTTTTCTGACCAGGCATGTGCAGCTATTGCAGATTTTTCGGTTTCTCCATTTTTAACATTTCTGAGGAGTCTTTGAAGACTGCAAAAAATCGGGAATTTATCAAATTAATTGTAAAGATTGTGAAAAGATATACATAGGAAAAACAAAAAGGAATCTAAATACAAGATTAATAGAACACCTCAGAAATGTTAAAAATGGAAGAAACCGAATAGCTGCACATGCCTGGTCAGAAAAACATAGAATAGAAACCAAAACAAAATTACTTAAACAATTGGAAAAACCGAAGGAACTCACAATTTGGGAAAAAATTTACATATGCAAGAATGAAAATACAACTATGAATTTTGAAATACCCGGTTATAAAGAAAGAGGACTGATTTGGAAATTCTTCGGTCGGCCACCAGATGGCGCAGAGGTCAGTCTGCAGGATAGAAGGCCGTTGGACGTCAGTTGTGAACGTGACACAGCATTGAGAATGTCACAAAAGATGTGAAGAAACCCAGGGTCTGCTATGAATTATGAAGTATGAGGTGAGTGAAATAATAAAAAACAAACAATATCTTACCTCAATATTAATGTTGATTTGTTCTTGGACATGTTTCAAAACAATTCTGTTTTATCATCAGCTTTCCCAGACTGGTTTTATTTTATGTTGCATTATGTTGCACAACCTGGATGTTGATGTCAGCTCCATCCTGTGGTTGGCCAAAGAACCTCCAAACAAGGTCACCCTCCATCGGAATATCAAAATTCATAACTCTGTTTCTGTTCTTCTGAATATAAATTTTTTCCCAAATAGTCAGCTCTTTTGTATTTTCTAACTGTTTTAATAATTTAGTGTCTGAATTTATATTATGTTTTTCAGACCAAACATGAGCAGCAAATGCAGATTTTTCAATTTCTCCATTTTTAATATTTCTTATGTGTTCTTTGGTTCTAATTTTTAGGTTTCTTTTTGTTTTCCCTATATATATATCTTTTCACAACCCATGCATTCAATTTGATATATTCCTCACTTTTTATTTTTTTTTTAACATTTTTAAATCTAGTAAATGACAATTATTTTAAGTTATACTGACCATTTTGAGCATATCTTCAATATCCGTGTCATGGGCATGTTTCATGAAGACTTCACAGATGGAAGCAATGTACCATGTGCCTAGATAAACATCTCGGTTTGATCTGAATCCTGGCAGTGTCGAGAATCCAATGAGTGTGTCACTCATAGATGGAATTCTAACTGACCTCTGCCCATCTGGCTCCACACGGCCCATTGTTGGTTGCACGCCGAAGTCTTCTTCATACCCTCTGCAATATCAAAGTTTAATATTCAAACTTAGAGGAATAATAAAAAAAAGCAAGAAAAAAGTTTATTCTTAAATTAGCTACCATGTTCTGTACAAGAGTATTTTTTTTTCTTATGCTTACAATAAACATTTGTATAACCCCTAATCTAAAAAAAATGAAAATAATCTGAATTTTATATATACTTTCAGGTGATATTTTGCATGATTTGAGGAGGATTAAATATATCATCAGGCACATTTTTAAATGAAAAAAAGTTGGCATTAATTCAAGTCTAACCTTGGTAGAATGTGATAATTCTCTTTTAGAATCAAATCCATCCAGATTTGGATGTGGGAACAAATATGTTAAGTGCCCAGAGGTGTCTTATGGTACATGATATAAAAAGACTTAAGTTAAAAAAATGTAATTTTCAAAATATCAGCCTAATACGTATGAATCGGGAAGAAAATGTGCTCTTCAGGATGGTATAAATTTCTGAAAGAATTTTTTCAAATAATGTTATTCTGTTACAGTAAATGCTAAAATTATATGATCGACTAGGGTAAAGACAATTATTGACTATCTTTTGCTATCAAGAGATTTTGCTCAGCTATATACATAGGGAAAACAAAAGAAATTTAACCATTAGAGGTAAAGAACACATAAGAAATGTAAAGAAAGGGAAGTAGAATAATCTGCAGTGGCTGGAATCAGAAAAACACAAAATAGACATAAACACAAAATTATTAAAACAGAAAACGCAAATGAACTCACCATATGTGAAAAAAATCTACATACAGAAGAACAAGGAAATAATTATGAATTTTGAAATTCCCGCAAAAAGGAACCTCATTAGCAAGTTTATT
Source organism: Diploptera punctata (assembly GCA_030220185.1). Lineage (NCBI taxonomy): Eukaryota > Metazoa > Arthropoda > Insecta > Blattodea > Blaberidae > Diploptera > Diploptera punctata. The sequence goes on along the minus strand of JASPKZ010006212.1, from coordinate 56,898 downwards.
GGACTGCAGGAAGAGGGAGCAGGAGTCAAAAATCCAGGCCGACAATTTAAGAAAAATCAGTCTGTACAAAGCTGATGATGGGGCTCAGAAGCCTTGAAACATATGTTCAACAAAAACAACCATACGAGGTATGAATACACAGACCAAATATCTTAATTGTCAAGTTTTTTTTGAGTCTAGAAACATCTTACCTCAATTTAATGCTGATTTGTTCTTGAACATGTTTCGATATAATCTTCTATATCATCTTCAGCTTGCCCAGACTGACAAGTTTTATGTTGTGAACCCTGGATGTCGATATCAGCTCCCTCGTCCAGCTGGCTGAAGAATCTCCAAAACTAGGTCACGTTCAGCAGGAATTTTGAAATTCGTAACTCTATTTTTGTTCTTCTGAATGTAATTTTTTTTTCTCTACTATGAAGACTTAAACCATCATAATTTGATAATGTCTCCTGGGCTAGTCGGCCGTAGTTACAAGGCTTGAAGTTTTCCTAATGTTTTGCCAGAGATTGTGTCCAGCATCCTCAATGGGTTCAATTGAAGAAACCTCAGGGGTCTCCATCTAGGAGATATGTGGTAGCGACCACAAGTACCCAAGCTGAGCAAAACATTGCTTCCACTTACTATGTGTTCTGCTCCTCACTTTCATCTTTTCTATTTGACCTTCCTTGGTCATCTCTTGTTTTCTTCCAACCCTGATGCTATTAGGGTATCTGAGGGCTAGGGAGTCTTTCATTTTCCATTCTTCTCCTTCTATCTCTTTTCTTCATGAACATCTAGCTCTATTCATTGCAATAGTTCTAGATCATATCAGGATTCAAACAAATGACAGCATTTATCAGATGGGTGTGTAGAAAAGAAATACCTCCAGCCGAGTTATGGATCACTGTACTTTTTGTGGTGCAGGAAAAAAAAAGTTTCTATTCTAGATGGATAGCTAATTTTTTAATAATTTTGGAGATATGTCTCTTTACACACCCATCTCAAATATATATTATTATAATGTTGTTATGTAAATAACATTAAAATATTCCAAATGAATTGGAACATGATATTTTAACAAACCTGCAACTTTGAAAGAAAAATATCTTGGGTCTACGAATCAGTTGAGGTGCATTGAAGCTGTTAAACTGTTCCACTACCCAAGCTGTGTCCAGCAGTTGTCCATCTACAGCCACAATACTTGAGTCCAACTGACTCCTGCCTTTACGACCATGACTCATAATTGCCACTACACAACAGTCATAGCGCGAGTGCTCCCGGCGACTTGCAAACTCTGAGATCTTGCGCTTCATGTCCTGTCAACATAAGACCTGCCTTATGAGTAGGGCATGAATTCCTATGATATGTCATATATTTTTAATCTTTATTTTGAGTTTCAAGTAAGTAAATGACATTTATATAGGACTTCTGATGAAAATTTAGCGATTTTATTATGTCTTAAAAGTGATATTTCTCACATTTAAAAATTTGTGTCATATTTGTTGTAATTTCTGTAATAAAGTCATATTTCTGGGATTTTTGTAAGTCATCAGCCAGATTGAAATAACCAACATATAGTATGTAATAGTGATGGGTAGAGATCCGTGAAAGTGATTTTATTTTTAAAATTTCAAGATTTCAATGTTATTGGGAATTTGGTGGTGTTATTCTAAAAAAAAATGTAAATTTGAGTCTCTTTAATCCTAGTTTAGTATACTAAACCCAATAAGAATGATATATCCAGTAATTTAAGATCAACTTTCAGCTTGTACAATTGATATTGATACACTAAAATGTTAATTGTAGTCATTAATTTGTAAGCAAAATTTACCTTTGAAGAAAAAGCAATCATGGTGAGTATCTCTGCATTCTCATTCTTAAGAGTGGCTGACAAACTTGGTTTTGGCATGATGACAATGGGTAGAAAATTAAAAACAAATGATAATGAAAATTACTTTAGACTTAAATAAAACACAAACTGACCAAGGTATACATTTCACATTCACTGAATCAATCTGTTGATTGAAACAAAGTTTGAAGGGGGGAAAGAGGGGGAATTAAAATTGCGTGTGACCATTGTTGTTCAAACTATCAGTATTTGTTTTGTTACATTTTGTTAAAAATCCAAGTTATAGATATGTAATCCAATAGAAAAAATGTGTTTATGTAATTAAATTCTGTTTTAAATAAATTGGGAATAATAATATTTATCAATATGAAATAATTACTCATGGCCCATTGTTGGCTTATTCAAATTTGTCAGGTTACTGCTTATACTTAAAAAAAAAGTTTTCCTCAGATTTGAACATACCATTACTTAATAATATATAAACGAAAATGCGCACAAGTTGTGCATTAGAGTTTTATTAGTTCACTTTGCTTTTGCAATCATTATGAATCTGTGCAGGTCTCAATTAATGATTTGGGTCGTTTTTTACATGCTGTGAAAACAGTACACATGATCTTTAGAAGGGGTGGAAGGATAGCAGCCAGAGACCGAGTCTTTCATGATCAAGATCCACTGAAAATTGTAAGCTCTTTCAACTATCTTGGCGTAACATTACAGACTAAGGGAACTACTTTTAAAAAGCATGTAGAAGACAGAGTGACAGCAGCAATAATTGCTATGAATGATATCCAATTCCTAAGAAAATTATCTATAACTACGGCAATGCAGATCTTTGACACGAAGATAATCCCGATCGTGAGCTATGGTTTGGAACTCATATGGCCTTACCTCACAAAGAAACGACCTTAAGAACATAGAGAAAATTAAGTCAGTCTATCTAAAGAGAATACTATGTATATCCAAATTTACACGCTCCCGACTGGCATATGAACTCTCAGGAGAGACCTTCTTCATAGAACAATTGCGAATGCTTATACTCTTACCATCCACCGCAGCCTACCAAGATCTCCTAGCAGAGCTCCAAGCTAAGAAAAAAGAAATTTGGATAGAATTTTATGCAATAGAAGCAATGGTAAATCGAACGTGGATGGCTACAAACCAAGATCTTCGCCATTTTGTAAATTCCCTAGCAGTACATGGATACCATCACAAAGTGTGTAAAATTACTTAATAATGATTGATAATTATGTCTGCAAAAATTTAGGGGGAAAAAAAACTTATCTTACACGCTTATTCTATGGAGAGACCATATTTGAGCATGAGAAGGACAGAAAATATTACCTCTATGTTATGAACTGTGTTGCAACCATTTCCTTTTGCAAGACTGCATGGAGAAAGCAGATATGGCAGTTAAAAAAAAAGAAGAAGGAATCTGTAAACAGTGTTTAAAAATGCATTATGAAAATTTCACAAATAGAGCAAAAAAAATCTGGAATTCGTTGTGAATTTTAAATTTCGGTGTTATTTTGCGCTATCGTAGGATTTCGTGATTCATAAATGCTTTTTTTTGAGGTTATGGGAAGTGGAGTTAAGAAATGGTACAAGAAAATGACAAAATTAAAGCATTTCACGTTATTGCAGCTTGCAAATTTCACGGATCTCTAGTGATTCGCAAACAAACAACTTCAATGAAGGACTCTGTAATATTTAATTTTTAAACTTAGGTATTGATAAAGAATATTAAAAATGTATCTCTTCACCACATGTTTTGTCTTCTTTTTAGACCAGTTTTAGAATTATTCCATCTTCAGTAATTAAATGACTTTAGCCTCAATAGAATAATCAAATCCAACAAAAATGAGAAAATAGAAGAAGAAAATAAATCAGGGATTTATCAGATAAAATGGGGGAATTGTGATAAAATCTACATAGGGAAAACAAAAAGAAATTTAAAAAAACCAAAGTGAAGGAACAGCTTAGGAATATTAAAAATGGGGAACTAGAAAATGGCCACTGAACAAAAAGCTAATTGATGGTATTATTCAGAAAACATATTTTAAGGGTAAAAGTTATCATAAACAATAAGATAATTGAACAGATAACTGATCTTATATCTTTAGGATGTCATATCTCAGTTTAATCACCAAAATGATGTTGAGAGAAATTTGATTAAGTATAATAAACTAAATGGCGTTTTGAATTTAAATTCTAGCAAACAAATGAGAAAATAAATTCAAAGAGGATTCTGCAATGTAAACTCAAAGCAAGCACTTTTTATGAAAGTCAGGAATAGATCCTGCATCAGCATGATAAAGCAAGAATAAATATCTCAAATGAGATTCCTGCAATCTTTAAGCGGAATAACATTAAGAAACAAAATACATAAAGAAAGGTGAAAGAGCTTGTAAGGACATAATATACAAGTATCAGATTAAAAAGAAACAGCATATTTTGAAAATGGCAAAAGATGGTTAGCATTGAAAGCACTATGTTACCATCCAATTTATGTATTCACAGAACAATCAGTTTCCCTATACCTGCAGAGGATAAAAGAAAAAGAAGCAATATATGAGGTGAGGTGTAAATAATTCCACTATTTATACTAAAACGGACATTCATCGTATATAAATAAGTTGGTTCTGCTTCATCTTATCTCATATTTCATTGTTTCTTAAAAGACATGTTTCAAAGCATCTTTGTTCCTTCTTCAATTGGTACAGATTGATGGTCTCTAAGTTGTCAGCCCTGGATCATGACTCCTCCTCCCTCTTTTTGTGGTCCGAAGAACTTGCTTATTAAGTTTCTCTCCCTGGAAATTTAAAAATTCATGATTCTCTCCTTGTTCTTTGAAATATAAAGTAAGATGAAGCACACTCAACTTACATATTAAGTAGAACCTCATAATGTTACTTCCTATTGCTTTTTGATAATAAATTAGATTACTTAAGTCTTCAGGAAGATTATAAATACAGATATGAAATATGAGATAAGATGAAGCATACCCAACTTATTTATTAAGTAGAACCTCATAATTTTACTTCCTATTTTAAAGTCGGACATTTACCCTCATTTAATAATAATAAGGGGTTGTTGTTTTATTTAATAAATATTATTCATTTTCTATTTTAATGTTAGAAAGAAATATTTCTTCATTGTTAAGATTTGTAAGAAATGCAATTCATATTTACCTTCAACAATGTTTAAGTTGCAAAACATTTAAATATTTTTTTGTCTTATATTGATAATTTGAAAGAATTGGTAATAGGGAGTGAGTCAGCCAATAAACCTCATGGCCTAATTGAATGATCAATCAGATTTGAATATGGCGGGAAATTGAGAATTTCCAGAAATGAACAAGTCTACCGTTAAAACAGAGAGTTGACAATAAAATCTAACAGTTCAGATGTGACGAATTGAGCTCCAAATAAATTATTAGTATTTATTATAAATTTGATAAAATATTAAAATATATTAACTTTAAATGCAATAAAACTGTTTAATGCAAGAAGAATATTACGTAAATATAATTTTACATGTGAAAGTCTTAAAGAGACTTCAACGATATTTAGCAACAGTTATGTTATAAGTGAATACAAGAAAGTTGTGCCATTGATATTAAAAAGTGGGAAAAAATAAGTTATATAGTGACATTTTGTCCACTTTTGTGGTCTTGAGGTAGCGTGCTGTCTTGTCACGCAGCGGGCCCGGGTTTGATCCCCGGTCGGGGCAGTTTTTCTGGGTGACATTTTTATTGGGGTTTTTCCTCACCTGTAAGACAAATGTCAGGAAAACTTTAAGGCCCAAATGGTCCCCGAAATCATATGGCCATCATCCTTATCATTATCATCCTTACCATTATCATTATCATCATCATCCTTCACTGGTGTGGAAAGCAACGGGAAGCTACCACACCTACACAATTCCCTAGTAAAAGCTGCACGCATAACATGAAAATGCTATGATTGCAGTGAAGGACCTGCCTTCGGGCAGAATTACTATGGATGGAGTGACATTTTGAAGAAACATAAAAGAATTTTCTTGTATGACAATTATATAAGTGATAATATAAAATATGCATCGTATGCAAATAACCTCCATTTAGCACTAGAAAATTATTAATGTCATAATTTTTTTAACTGTAAATAACCAAGTTTCATCTGATCGTTTAACAAAGTATTAATGAAATAAAATGAAAGTGATAAATTTCAATAAGTGTTATTATTAAAGTAGTAGTCTAATGCCCATTAGCTTGGATGTGTTCCATTTGCTTTCTTGCTTCCCAATAGAATCCTGCCAGAGTTCTTGTAGGTGACATCTTCAGAGCCTCACAGCTAGCAAGATGGAGCAAGATGATCTTTGTTCATGGTAGTGTTATTGTCTTGGCACAGGATACAATTTGGAGAGTTGAAGATTCCAATTTTATGGAGGTGTGCTGCCAGGTAGTCATGGCCTGTTAATGTTGCTACTGCTTCATGTCTTGGTTGTTCAGGTATTAAGTTTTTATTCTGCGAGATAGCTGCCCATGGTTTCTCATTACTTTGCGATTTGAAGTGCTCCATCAGTTCTTTCTGGAAGTTTCTTTTAATTATAATTTTTGCAGAATGGTAGGGCAGGGATTGATTTGTTTTCTGTAACATTTTGGTGCCCTTTTTTGCTAAAAGATCCGCCATTTCATTTCCATGTACCCCGCAATGAGAGGGGATCCATTGGAGCTGGATAATTTTATTTTGTTTGGTCAATAATCTTATGATCTTTTTTATTTCCAACACTTTCCTGGAGATTGGAGAGTTATATGTTGTTATAGCTTGTATAGCTGATGTTGAATCACTTAGTACAACTGCTCTCTGAAATGTATTTATTCTGTAGAGGAGTTGTGTTAGTGCTAACTCTATTGCCTGAATTTCTCCATCGAAGTGTGTGTAATTTTTCCCTACTGCAACATAGAAGCTAAACAGTTTTGAGTAAATTCCAGCTCCGTCTTCTATTTCCATTCTGGATCCATCTGTGTACATATGTACCCATTGTGGTCCAGGATATAGACTGTGAATGGTTTCCGATGTGATTTGTTTTATTTCATCTGGGTTTATTGTTACAACTGTTTTCCTCAATCCCCTGAAGGGAATTCTATTGCCGGTGCATCTCAACAATAATGGAAGTTAAGATACTGACCTCTCCTTGAAATTATCTTCTCAACACGGGAAAACTACTTTATAAGAATCAAATTAATCGTGACTTCTTCTTACTTCATACATCTATGTTTTTTTTAAACACAGCACCGCAGTATCAGAGAAACATCTTCTCCATCATCAGCTGTTTTCATGACTGTCAATAAAAGAAAAAAATTGACAGTTGTGAAAACAGCTGATGATGGAGAAGATGTTTCTCCGATACTGTGCTGTGTTTAAAAAAACATAGTTGTATGAGGTAATAATTATTATATTAAACTACTTTATATTGTATTTTCATAATTCATCCTATAAGCTTCACTGAACACAACAAAAGTACACATCATCTACATAAAGTGATCTGCTAATGTGATGTACAAATTGAAAATAGACCATATTAATGCCATCAACGATGGAGTACCTTAATTACGGGAAATTTGTTACAAACTGATAATCTATAAGTCCGTAGTCATTTATGTATTTTTTTTAAAACTCATGTTAATTACTAAGATCAGTTGGAGAAAACCCTCAATGATGAGGAAAATTCTCAAAATGATGATGATTAATGCCATCAGTCACCCAAATGCAGAACTCGAAGCAGTGCATTTGATGGCACTGGAACACACATACACACACTTTTTTTAGGATTAATTGATTTCTTAGTGTATTACCTCTAGTCCCTGGTCTCTGTAGCTTTCAACAATGAACCCTAGCTGCTCAAATAGAGATTTCATATTCCGCTCATCTACTTCTGAACCTATTCTGGTTTTTTCAATATTGTTCACAAACTGAACGTTGTTAATCATAAAAAAGTAGCCTCTTGGCTTGGAACCCATTGGATAAATCTGCAACAAAACAATCCATTATAGAGTATTTCATTATTTTCTAACTCCTCATGTTTAAATAACACTGTCAGCATGTTTTTTTTTTACAATATGATATGATGGGTGATAAATGATAATGAAGCAGTAAGAGAGTCCTTAAATCTAAACTTAACTAAATTCTAGACCATGCATGACCACAGGAATAATTCCTTTTAAGGCAAAATTCCTGTGGCCTGAGTGGGAATCGAACCTGGGACCTCATGAACTATAGTCAGAAACTCTGACCACAAGACCATAGCAAGGGTAATGAAGAATAATCATGGGTTGATCATTTGAAGTTAAACAATGTACAAACGTATTGACGGTAGGCAATGAAAACCTTGTAATTTCATCAGTCATTGAAAACCACATAACTCTAGTAGCCAGCACAGAAATATGTGATGCATAACTTGTTGAGAACATGGACTTCAATTTATTATTAACTTCACTTGTATTCTGTAGTAAATATGTGGGAACTATTGCTTATGATTTTCATAATTATTTTAAACAGTTATTTGTTTCTCCTGTAAAATTTACCAAAATGGAGTTACGAGCTTTTCATTGCCCACCATCGATATAATAGTTTTAGGGAGTACAGTAAAAAAGGCAAGGTAATGGGGTATGTAACCTTTAATGCAATTTGAATTTTATAAATATTTATAAGTATAGTTCGTTTCCTATAGAATATTGCTGAACAATTCTTTGCTTAGAAACTTTGTTGACCTACTGGCTACTGCGCTGTTTTTATTACTGTTCATTGATAAAGGTTAATTGTATTAATTAGCCCTATATAAGTAGTTTTGCCAGTTTTCTGTATTTACAGTCTGCAGATAGTACGGAGTATTAGCAAATAAACTTTTCGAGCAGTTTTTTTTTAAAGACACAAAATTCAAACACATAGAATCATCTGAACTCATAAAATAGAAATTAATGACTGAAAATTCATGGCAAATCAGAAAAAAAAAAAAAAAAAAAACTGACTTAAATTTAAAAATTCTTTTTTGTTTTAAATAATTTGTATAACAAGCCCTGTTGGAGAGGTTAAACCAAGGAAATGAGAGAATTATAATTTTGTAGATTGTAATCTTATAAAAGTGAAAATGTTCAATTTATGGACTCTCATCTAACTCTTCCAAATGGAATCCTAGTACATTGGTGAATTTTATTTAATGTATGTAGGAAATAACACTAAGAGGTTTTATTAATTAATGAGTTGGTTATTTTGACTCATCTCATATTTCTTGGTTTTTATGTACACCTGGTTTCGTCACTTTTGTGCAAAATTGTCGAATTCCAACTGTTGTCCATCCTGTAAGTTGATTTCTGCTCCCTCTGCTGGCTGACCAATGAACTTCCAAATCAATTTTTTTTTCTCTCCAAGAATTTCAAAATTCATGGTTTTCTTTTTATTCTTGCAGATGTAAATTTTCTCCCAAATTGTGAGTTACTTAGATTTTTCTAACTGTTTTTGTAATTTGGCCTTAGTTTCAATTCTGTTTTTGTTTTTCTGACCATGCATATGCAGCTATTGCAGATTTTTCTATTTCTCCATATTTAACATTTCTAAGGTATTCTTTCAATCTTGTATTTACGTTCCTTTTTGTTTTTCCCATGTATATTTTTTCACAATCTTTACAATCAATTTAATAAATCCTTGATTTGTTGCCATCGTAAATCTTTTCATTTTTGTTGATTTTGATTAATTTATTCAAACCGTAATCATTTTCTGGTGCTAATTTAATGTTAAATTTGCTGAATTTTTTTTAAATTCATTAAATACTAAAGGATGGTATGTAAATTTCTTGAATTTTTTACCAGTTTCTTTATCTGTCTGAAAATTACTTTCATTTATCACTTTTTGTTTCTTGAATTTATTAACTTTCTTATGAATCATCTTTTCCTGAAAACCATTCTTTTTTGCTATTTTTATAATGAGTTTTTTCCCTTTATTAAAATTTTCTCAGTTCATGGGAACATTCACAAGTCTGTATGTTGGCTATTAAATACTGCCTGTTTATGTGCAATACGGTTAAAAGAAACACACACTGATAATTATATTAAAGTAATAGGTTTTCAACATCTTCTGTAACAAAGTTAAGTGTTTATTCTAAGGTGTGATTGAAATTGAGAAATCTGTGTGCTTGAATTAATGACTTCACTAGTTGACGACTTGCATCCAGTCCGCCAGCACATCACAAAAATAATGTATAGTTTTAATATTATGATCCAATAATACAACAACAAAAAAGTTTATACTGAAAGATTACGAACAGAGCACAAAAAGATCTTCTGGATAATAATGGTGTCTTGTGAAAAATAACACTGTTGGAATACCAACAAGAGATGGAGAAACTAGCAGAGAACTTTGTGCCATTCCACAGCAGAGGGAATAGAGTTTACATAAGAATAAGATTGTGTTCATAGTTAAATATGGGAAATAAGATTAAGTAAGATGTTCACTGCTGTGGTCTCAAGGTAGCGTGCTGCCTTGTCATGCAGGGGGCCCAGGTTCGATCCCCGGTCGGGACAGTTTCCTGGGTGAGGTTTTTCCTCACCTGTAAGACAAATGTCAGGAAACTTTAAGGCCCAAATGGTCCTGAACATCATATGACCATTGCAATCATCATCATTCATATTCATCTTAGATTAAGCTTAGGATTAAAGACTCTCCTGGCACACACACTATCATCATCATCACCATCATATCATCGGGGCAACGTAACCCCACCTTCCAGGTGCCCCAACCTCAGAAGGGGGTTACAATTTGCCAATGCCACGAGGAGAGACATCAGAAATGTCCAAAAGAACAAAGTGGTGTATTTAAAAAAAAAAGATTTAGTAAGATTGTGTATTTCTCCAACCTGTTTATTGTCATGACATGTTTCTGGAATTATTTAAATAGCAACACATTCAAGGCTTTGACATGACTGTTATCTGATAAGTGACGCAGTCCTTTAGTAACTGTCTGAAAATAATACAGTTACTTGCACCTTAACCCTCTGAATATAATTATGGTTGGTTGGTTGGTATCTAATGTCGAGCACTTGATAATGAAATCATTCGCTCTCTTGCACTCCAATATTTAGCAGAAAGGCTGGTCTCTTCTACAAAAGCTGGACAACGGAGGAGATGGTTTCTTTCCATATCTTCATTTAAATTGCAAAAAGGGCATTTAGGTGAATCTGTTATGACAATTCTGTGTAGGTGTTTATTCAAGCAGTCATGTCCCGTTAGCAGTCTGAATGTTGCTACTGCAGATTTTCTTTGTAATGTAGTAATGTCATAAGCTTGTAGATTTTCCCATTCCTTTCCAGATGTTTTGGTGGTGTATTCTTCTCTAAGTTTATTGATGTATTTATTTGAGATAATTCTTTTGATAGAGTGAAAGGAAACTGGAGCAGAAGTTGGGTTTGAAACAATTTTGCTACCCTTCTTGGCTAGAAAATCGGCTATTTCATTGCCTGTCACTCCACAATGGGCCGGAATCCATTGAAGTACAACTTTTTTATGTAGACGGGATAACTGTTTTATCATTTTGTGACATTCGATAATTTTGATGCTTTTGGGTGTTGGTCTCGTGTTATAGCAAGAATGGCTGCTTTGGAGCTGCGGAAGGCTACTGTTTTTAACAGAGAGGAGACCCTTTAATTCCTTCCATCGAAGGCTTAAAGGAACCGACCTGGACAGTAACCTAGTGTCCAATCCCTCACCTTCTCGTGGTGCAGCTGTTAGTAATCATGCTTATGCATGATGAACGAAAGGGAAGGGCTACTCACCAACAAGCACTGGTCAGCTTGGTGAGTTTTTCTTTTTTTTGACCGAATTGGTATTACTTCTCCTCCCCATACCAATTCCCTCTTTCAACTTTTCTATCCAGTCTCCCTTGAACTGACCTCTTGTTTCTTTCGACCCTGATGGTATTAGAGTACTCGAGGCCTAGGGGTTCATTTCTCCTTCCTTCCTATACCTAATTTCTCTCTATGGGTGACGTAACCACCACATGTGGTGCCTACTACTAAACGGTTACAAACTAGTTTATTGTACTCCAATACAAACATGAAGCCTTGGAAAAAGAAATACAAATCCGGAGGTAAAATAGTCCCCCATTCGGATCTCCGGACGGGGACCTTTCTTCAAGGAAATAAATATACCAAACCAAACTTGATCAAAATCCTCCAGTGGAATACTGGAGGACTATCACAAGCTAAAAAGACTAAACTTACAAAAATGCTATCTGACCACCAAATTGATGTATTCACAATTCAAGAAGCAAATCTCACACAGGAACAGTTACAATATTACCACTTCAAGGATTTTACTGTTCACATACTGAATATAATTATTAGATTATGCAAACAATTATGTAGCAAATAATATTAATATATAATAAATACCCAGTCTGAGTGTATATTTTTTTCTTAAATATAATATTAATTATAGAGAATATTATTATATGAGAATATCATGGGGCATGAAGTGCTTTATATATTTCTCACTGATTGTGATATACATACATGAGGTCCATCGGGTGTTTCAATGTCTTTTCTTCTGGTAGCTCTTGTAACATGAACAGTCAAAGGTGTTTTCCCCAAACTCACAAAATCATGTTGCAATCCCAGATTCTCCAGTCTTGAAACCCAAGTTATTGACCTGGTCCTGTTCCAATCCTGGCAGCCGTATTTCTTCAGCTCTGTAATGTATGACATGACTCTTGTCAGAAAATTATTTAACATCATATTTTATTTCTCTTTTTTTCTGATGCCATCTACATGTAAAATATGAAATGACTGAATATTAAATTCTTGAAATTCCAAAATAATTAAAAATATACATGTAAGAAAAAATCAATACTAATAAAATTCATTGCTAAAATCGTTGAGGTGGGTAGTCATAAAATAAAATTAGTTAAAATGTATCTTCTTAGGTCAGGGCCGTCGTCCTCAACTTATAAAATATGTATGCTTTTTTGTCTGAAAGGCCTTCACACAAAAAAAGCATACATATTTTATAAGTTGCGGACGACTCTGACCTAAGAAGGTACATTTTAATTATTTTATTTTATGTAAGAAAAAATAAATAAATCCTGTAACTCCAATTTTAAAACAAATACAGATGTAAAATTACTTAAATCCAACATTTATTATTTTTAATATTATTATTTTTATTATTATTAACAATGTTAACTTCTAGTGAAATGAGATTCATGAGATATACAGCAGGATTTACCATATGGGATCACAAAACGCAATGATGATGTATTGAAGGAACTACGTTTAGAATCAGTCATTAAATACATACATAAATACCAGAACAACTGTATGAATCATTTGCTACGAATGAGTTCATATAGAGTTCCCAAAGCCATGCTTCATTATTGTCCAACAGGGAAGAGATCTTTGGACCATCAAAGGAAATGCTGGATACAAAATTCATCAGCGAGATAATAGCAGGCCTCTAGGTCTAAAACTTGGTTGGATGAAGAAGAAGATTAACAATTTAAAAAAATTACAAATGAAAGTGAAATAGCCAACAAATTCAACAAACATTATGCTAACACCTATACTTTGTCCTCAGAGAACAAAAAGGAACAAAAAACAATAAAAGAGAACCTAAAAAATTACATAAAATCAACAAGCAGTACAAAAGATAATATTTTTAATAAGAATTTCAACATTAAAGAGTTAAACATAGCCATTAATAATTTAAAATCAAACAAATCTCCAGGAGCAGATAATATACATGCAGAATTTCTCAAACACCTTGGCAATAAAGCCAAAACTCAATTACTCTCCCTTTATAATCTTTCTTGGAACACAAAAGTTCCTGATGATTGGAAAAAAGCTATTATAATACCTATTTTGAAAACAAAAAAATCAGCAAATACTTTTTCAAATTGTCGCCCAGTAGCACTAACTAGTGTAATTGTTAAAATTATGGAAAAAATGATTTCAAATCGATTAAATTGGTATTTAGAAACCAATAATTTACTTTCACCCAATCAAGCTGGATTAGAGAATTACAATCAACAAATCAACAAATTGTACACCTAAGTCAAGCTATTAAAGACAGTTTCAACAGAAAAGAAGACACTCTGGCAATGTTTGTTGATTTCCAAGGAGCATATGACTCTATTTGGAGATATAAATTATTAGAAAAAATGCAGACTTTAGGTATTCAAGGGAATATGCTACTCTGGATCAGCAATTTTCTCATCCAACGGTTCATCGCTACAAAGTATAATAATCACCTCTCTAAATACCAACAAACACATCGAGGTTACCACAGGGTTCTGCACTCAATACCATTCTCTTCAATATCTACATTAATGATCTACCTAAGCATATAGAAAAGCTCCAAACAAAAATCATACTTTTTGCTGATGATGTTGTAATATGGGTCTCCAAACCGAAAAACCAAAGTCAACAATTAATAACCCATAGCCCAACAATCACTAATACAGTTAGAGAATTGGACATCCCAGACTTAATGAAGATAAATATACAGAAGACAAATTATCAACTATTTACATTAAGAAAGAAACCACTACCCATCACTCTGAAATTGGAGGGTGAATTATTAACTCAAACACATGAAGCAAAATATTTAGCAATGACTCTGGACACAAAATTAACATGGAAGAAACACATAGAGAATATATGTACAAAGATACAAACAAGGTTACCATTATTAAAACAATTAGCAGGGAAAAAGTGGGGTTGCAACACACAAACCCTAAACACCTTCTACCAAATGTACATAAAACCTGTACTTCATTATTGTGAAGAAATCCTAGTAACTACTATGGCTATGAACCTATGGGTTCAATAGAACCAGTTAGTTAATGGATTTGAACTCTCAAAACACTCATTTTGGTAGTTATTATGATGAAAAAAATTTATAGTTATTAGTCTGAAGGGATTAACAAAAACAAGTTGATGATGTTAATGTGTGCAGATGGTTGTCAAGTTTTGTTACAGGCTCTTAGTTTTGGTGGTACAAACCCATTCTGATGGAATCCATGTTGTGTGTTAATGATGTGCTGTTCAATATCGAACCCTGGCTTGAGGAGACGAACCAGATCATGGTGACCAGTATCCAGAAGGCTGGCCAACAAATGAGTAAATGCATGAGGACCTCTTCGCTGCAGATCCAAGAAGAGATCTCTCTTTCTTTCGATCAGTGGAGTATTTCCATCCTAACAACACAATATACTGAGACTATAAAGGTTGAAACTAATGTAAATGTGGAGATTAAAAAAAAAAATGGATTGAGGCAAATACAATCAAAATATCTTCTACACACTTTAGGTTGTAAATATATGGTTTTCTCAGAAAAAAAAAAGTTTTTCTACAAAAGTTTATTCATGCTTTACTCCATAATAATAGAATGTATTTACCTGATATTAACATAGTAGGCTACACAGAAGATATGAAATGAAACAAATGTTTGTTTATATATATTTTTCATCAAACATTTTTCTTTTTATCACTTGTAATGATTGTAATATTTTGAATTATTGACAAATGTTACAAAATCTCATTCCATAATACCAATAACAAATTCCTATTCAATTTCAACTCTTAATTGAAGGACTTAGCTGTAAAATATGTTAACTGACAAATTCTTGAAAATTGAGTTGTAGCATGTAAACTGTGATACGTGACCTCCTGAAGCATTTGGTGCATGAAGTTTTATTTACCATCTATCGACTATCTACCATCTATTGACGGATGTAAAAACTACATGCACCAAATGCTTCAGGAGGCCATATATCACAGTTTAAATGTTACAACTCAATTTTCAAGAATTTGTCAGTTAACATGTTTTACAGTCGAGTCCTTCAATTTAGTTCTACTTTGTGGAAAACCATGGGATCAAAAAATACCTTTATTAACAACACAAGGTAGTGTTGTAAGTTAACGGTTACACAAAATACACCTCATAGTTTTTTTCATTTATACTAATGGCAGATTCATTAATAATAATTTTTTTTTATATTTATAAATTGATTTTCTCCAAATCAATAGTAAATGTCACAGATTCATCTTGAAGGTTAAGTAATTTCAATGCATCATCTTTATATTTGGAATTTATTACTGAGAAAAATATCATTAACATATCTGTATCAACATTTAAATATCCATGGATAAGCATTGGTGATGTGATATTCTAGATAGTTCGTAAACAAGGTAGCCAAAAATGGTGAAAGTGGATTGTTCATTGCCAAATCCAAGAAAAATAATCAAATCCCTTTCTTGGATCTGAATATAATTGGGAATTAACAGCAAAAACAAAAAAATTGAATTCAATATACATAGGAAAGATATCCATACAGATAATTACATTAAATCTTCAGGTTTTAATCATGTTGTACATAAATGTGCAATGATGAAATTTTAAGAATGAATACAATCACATTTAATCTACAAGTTACTTTAAGGGAGGAAAGGAGATTACGAGTATTTGAGAATAAAGTACTTAGGAAAATTTTTGGACCAAAGAGAGATGAACAGACAGGTGAATGGAGAAGACTACATAACAATGAACTACATGGTCTTTATAGGAAGCCAGATATAATAAGAACAGTTAAGTCTTGTAGACTGCGATGGGCAGGACATGTTGCGCGTATGGGGAATGAAAGACGTGCATGGAAGCTTCTTGTAGGAAAGCCAGAGGGAAAACGGCCAGTTGGTAGACCAAGAATGAGGTGGGAGAACAACATTAACTATGATTTGAGGGAAGTAGATTATACAGGGAATGATTGGCAAGCATTAGCTCGGGATAGGGATGTATGGAGAGCTTATGTCTGCGTGGCCATGAACCTACGGGTTCGATAGTGCCAGTGAGTAAGTAAGTAAGTAAGTAAGTATACAATCACATTTAAACATAGCTATATTAAATGGTTTTGGAAAAAAGATAACAATAAACATGTTAAAGAGGTTCAAACAACAAAAAATACTTAAAAAATACACCACCCTACAACCTGATTCAAAAGAAAGGAAATAATTCAAGAAAATTACTTATGGTACCATCCTGGAACACACAGAAAATTAAAAAAAAAATTAAATAAATTCAATATTACATTAGCACCAACTAACAAATTTAGTTTGGATAATCTACTAATAACCAATAAAAAAGGTTGTCCCAAATAGTAAAAAAAATTGGGAATTTATCAAATTGGGTGTAATGACTGCAAGAAAGTATATATAGGAAAAACTAAAAGGAATTTAGAAACTCATACAAAAGAACACTTTAGAAATATTAAAAATGATAAAATTGACAATTGCGGCTCACAGTTTGCTAGAGAATCACAAAATTGGAAGAGAAACTAAACTTTCAAATTATTTAGAGAAGCCTTTGCAATTAACAGTTTGGCAAAGATATATATTCAGAAGAATAAATACAGAGCCATGAATTTTTAAATTCCTGATGAGCAAAATTTGATCTCCAAGTTCTTAAAATTGACACCAAGATGGTAGTTCGGAAGATGTTGTTAATAGCAAAATTTTCGACAGTTGAAGTTTAACTAAATATGAAGGTGAATGACCTTTAAAACTATTATCGTGAAAACATGCAACTCTATGAGGTGAGATATAAAAACATTGGAAATACTTTTTTACAACATGTGATGCAATTTTTTTCTTAGTTCCTTTTATGCCATGCATATGCCACAGATGCAAAGCGGTTTACACTATGGAATTGTGGGATGCAGCCAACATATACATAATATTTGAACTCCTGTTGTCAATGAACCTAAAAGCTAACCTAACACAATTTAAGTACTCTAACCTGTGAAAGAATGCATGCTGATTTTATTTAGTGTAAGTTAATTAGTACATACTCGATGTTGGCTGCATTGGAACACAGAATATTCGTTAAAATCAATATGGCTGCCACGACTTCATGTAGTTCAATATCATGAAAAAATATATTTAAATAATTGTTAGAAAACTGTAAAAAAATACCGTAAATGGTGGGAAATAATTTGAAAATGAAACCATAAGAATAGAACTTGACAGGAGTTTATGAAGGAATTAAAAAGTCACATCACAGATTGTAAAGTTTAGCCAAAACATTTTCTCCAATTCATTTATAAATTGAAAATACCTCATAGTGTTACTTCCCACTTAAATTTTGATTAAATAGTGCTAATGTCTGTTTCTGTTTCGTTTCATTTCATTTCTGTCAACAATTTACTATAATTTTATCATATATAATACTTACCCTATACTTGTCTGCCATGATGGGATTGAACACACCTCTCTGAAGCAAGTTGGGCAAAATCAAGTCCAAGTTGGTCTGGTTAATGAGTTCCACTAGGTTGTGTGTAATTGTTGCTCTGTCTGCCTCATCCATCCTGTCCTATCACATACACACGTATGTATATGTGTTTTTTTCACTCAAAGAGAAAAAAGTGTTATCAAAGAGGGTGTCATCAGCTACAGCTGGATACACATAATGAAGAATGAATGAAGAGGGTGTATAACTAAATGGTATTAATCAGTTGTTATAAGGCATATGCTATTAGAAGATATATTGGGCAGAGCTATGCGTGGCTAGTGCATTTCATCTAGCCTATCATAATTGAACGGTGTTGTAAAATTGGCGCTGTAACCACGACATATCGTCTGTCTCTTCCCCTCTTACATACCGATATCTGACAACAGCGCATGAGGAGTGAAGCAAATCCTGCATATGTCTTCTAATAGCATCCCTGGTTTAGTATATGCTGATGATGTATTAGGCAACAGTTAGGATATGTTTAGAGCCAATGCATATACATTATTTTATAGGCCTATAACACTAAGAAACTATGCTGGAAGTCAATCAATAAAACTAAATATATGGTTACTCTTAGAAATACATTATTAAATGGGTATGGATACTTAACAAATGAGTAAAATTAAAAAAAAAGTGACAGAATTCAAATACCTATAAACAATAACAGGAATGAGGTATAGAAATAAATTGAACATTGACTCAATTCTGGAAATGCATACTATTATGCATTATAGGGTTGTCATCCCAAGTTCTCTAAGGAGTGTTAAACCAAAAATAGGTCTAGGCCTTTATAAAATTGTGATTCTTCCAATTGTGAAACATGGTTTCTTACTTTAAGAGAGGAGAAACTTATGAGTATATAAGAATTGAGTGCTCAGGAAAATTTTTGGCCCAAAGCGAGATGAATTGAGAAATTACTCAGTGAGCTATTTGATCTTATGGAAAACCAGATGTAATAACAATTAAGTCCTCATATACTGCAATGGGCAGGGCATGTAGCATGTATGGGGAATAAAAGAGGGACATGGAAACTTCAAGAAAACAGAGGGAAAGTGCCCAGTAGGTAAGGCCAAGAATGAGGTGGGAGAATAACATTAAACATGCTTTGAAGGAGGTGAATTGGAAAACTTTAGTATTAGGGAATGATTTTCCAATCATTGTATTAATTAGCTCAAAATAAGGATGCATAGAGAGCTTATCTCGGGGTTCGATAGTGCCAGTTAGGGTTAGTTAGACTTGGTTATTGTCGGGAAAATAAATGGGGAACCTAAATTATATATCAAATATTCTTTGTCTCATTAAAAAAAATTGAAACATGCATATACCTGTTTACCGTAATAGAGTAATATTGATTTTATTAACGACAAGCAAGCAAATGATTCATATGTATATTCTACAAAGACAATTTATAGGCCGTACGCATACATACCCTAAATATCACAATTACATAAAACAAAACTTATTTTATCACTGATAACACTGTTTATCTCAAGCGGCAATATTTTCCTTGTAGCAATTATGGCTACTACTGTATGTAACTAGAGAGCTAGTGTCAATTGTGGTTGCTACTAAAATATTTGCACATTGCCAATCTCTTTATACGCCAGAAATAAATTTCAACATTTGTTTATAGTTTAAGTTCGGAGAGGAAGTTTGTATATATCTATCCTATAAGTAGCTAAGTAGTGAAATGTATTTATATTTATTTTATTAAAATATTTTCATAATAATTATTTAATTAATTTATAATATAATAGGAGTTCTTATTAATATATTTCCTAAGTTTCTTATTAATTTATTGTGTTGCCAATATGATGGCAGTTGATCCTAAATAATGCATACCTTGTATCTATAATTCTCAATTGGAATTTTAATTATAAGTTTTACTCTAGAATAAAATGTCCATTTTTGTATTAATTTTAATCTGTAGCACTATTGTGAATATTTAAAAAGACGAGAAATTAATCTACTTATGTGCAAACTGAAGTGTTACATTTGGCAGCTTTGAAACTGATGTGCGAAGAACGGCTTACTTGTTCGAACTGTAACCGCCCATACAAGCTTTTCATTGGATTTTTGCCATTTGTTTATCCATTGGAGCTTTCTGATTGGGCTCTCTCCGTAGCAGAGGACTGAGAAACAAATTTGATTGGCTAATAAAAATTAGCGCAAAATTATGAATGTGCAGTAGGCACTTTGAGGCAGAGTAAGACAAAAATAAGTTCACTTTTCACAGGATCTGCACTCATCTTTGACAAGGAAAACCCGTGAATGTCTAATCATACCATCCAGAATTGCAATTTTTTACAAACAGACGTGTTTTTCGGTAAGGTTGATGAATTACAAATAATAATGTATAGCGCACAATGTGCAAAGATTAGTTAATCTATATTAGTTTATCTGTCCATACAGAATCCTGTCAGAGATTGCCCTCTGTTTTTGCACTTTAGCACATGGTATCTCTCGCATAACATGCCGCATCGCTCGCACACGCATTCTGGTCGTTGATGAATTACAGCAATGTAAATAGAATAACAATGAGATCACAAATATGTTTTTTTTAAATAAATTTAAATAAACTCGGATTATTCAATAAAAAAAATGATCCCAAATATAAATAAATTTCAAAATCCTTAACCCTAAAAAAAAAAAAAAAACTGGTCGTTGATGAATTACAGCAATTTAAATAGAATAACAATGAGATCACAAATGTGACCTGCGGAATTTAAATAAACTCGGATTATTCAATAAAAATGATCCCAAATATAAATAAATTTCAAAATCCTTAACCCTAAAAATATTTATTTTAACCCCCAAATGTTATGTCACCTTGAAAGCTGATGCCGCTAGTCCGGGGATCGTGTTCTGAGTATGACTATTATCCGCTAGTTTATAAACCTACTTTCTCATGTATTCTGAACAAAGACCATTAAATGGCACGTACTCAATCAGTTTTATGCCATCTTAATCAATATGTTAGTAAATACCAAAATTTAATATTTTTAATAATCTGTACTCCTTTTTCGTAATTAATTCATCCGAGTCCTTGTTTCAATTAAATTACTATCTTTTGGAAATGGGCCTTTGGAACAGATACCGTTCAGCCTGATGGGGGCAACTGAGTGTCTACTTGAATTAAAAATCAGTGAAATTCGATTAATAAAGCTGAGCTCCACGAGTGATACTGCAGACATCAAGGCAACATTCAAACGCATGCCACATGCGCTTACAAGGATGAACTGGATAAGCGATAAAGCACAGTGATAAAACCAAATTGCATCTCATGCAGATTTTTGACATACCAGTGAGGAGAAGGTATCGGCCGCGGTGGACTAGTGGTTATGCTCCTTGTCTCTAGTCCCGAGGGTCGCGGGTTCAAACCCGGCCGGGGCCGATGAATTTTTTAGAATGGAAAAATCCAAGGAGCAAGTCCTCCGGGAGAGACTTTAAGCCGTGGGTTCCGAGTCTGAAGATTTTCAGGCTCATAAAGAATCCTTAAGCCTGAATAAAAAGGCCTCTAAGCAAAATTTACCGACCTCACATGCTAGCAATACTTTATTGCCTGTTAGATGTCTCATTGAGTCGATATGTTGACCGCATGTCATTCATGACATCTATGGGCAAATACGGTAACTAAATTAACTTGGTCCAGTAACTCTTAAGAAGGGAGAGGCTATGGCTCAACTTGGACTATGCCATAGATTGAGTGAGGGGGTGCTCGTCTTGTCGGAAAATAAATTAGATGTTCGGAAAATTTCTGAATAAACAACATGCCGAAAACCAAGATGATGTATTGTGTGTAAATGACCACTGAGGACCCTAACTCGACTGTACGTTACTTACTTTAACGGAGTTGTGTAAAGTTGGCTAGGTAGTCCTCATCCTTTATCTCAAAATTTGGAAGAGCTGCAACTTGGTATCGCTGCTGCCATCTATTTCATCCCTGTAGAGTGTATATAGAGCGTTCTCTATGATATAGAGTATGTTCGATCGCGAGTGGCATGAGTGTGACTATCGCATTGATGTCTGCAGCGTCACAAGTGCATAAGAATACATTTTATTTACACTGTATTGACACTCGCGTGTTCGGGTGCAGTTCAGTTTACAGATATAATACATAGGCCTATATATATATATATATATATATATATATATATATATATATATATACAACATGGTTTTAGTTAAAGGGAGAGGAGAAAACAAAATATATAAATTTAGAAACCAGTTTCTGGCACATAAAAAATAAAAATTGAAGGGCAAATAAAATGGACAAAACAGTGTAGTATAGATTAATACCAGACTGAAGAAGGCAATTAAAGTCACATTATGAAATAATATAAAACAAAACAAATTCAGGGAAAGTTTCAAAATATAAAACCCACTCAGACGCACTTTTTAATGTTTTTTTTAAATATTTTATTCAACATGTTCCATTATATTTAAATAATACTGAGTTAAATATTACAATAAGTATTGATATTTACAATACGCTTTTTTTTACAATAATATGTATATTTATTATTTACTTGTCCTGCGCCGTAGTCCGAGTGGTTAAGGCAAAAAAAGAAGCCTTGGCGCAGAGCTACGGGACTTTCGCTGGTTCGAGTCTCCATGGAGGTAGAAATTTTTCTCATGGAATTTCTGCCAGTATGGGACCAGCGCCCACCCAGTATCGTGAGACATTTGGATGGTTACAATAAGTAGCGACTTCAGGTTGAGAAGACCAGCTATAACGGCTGGGGAACCCGACATGCTGACCACATGTCACCCCTACATTGGCTTGACCTCTGTGATTAACACGTGTACATGTGAGGCCAGCATCCGGCAGGTAGGCCAAGGGCCTTCTAGGCCTGTCGCACTTGGAGTTTTTCTTTTTTTAATATTTTCTTGTTCTTTTAGGCTTAAACATTGAATATATTTGAGGTATGTAGTACAACTTTTTAGCGTCTATTTCCAATGACACCAGTTTCATGACAGCGATGCTACACCCTTTTATAATCATGGATTGTTTTCCGGACAAACTAATTTAAAACGCTTGTGTCGCATGAAATCCCAGTTATATGGATGCTCAACATTGGGTTCTTACTTTAAGGGAGAAGAAAACATTACGAGTGTTCGAAAATAAACTTCTTAGGATTTTTTTTTGGACTAAAGAGAGATGAACAGACAGGCGAATGGAGAAGACTTTCATAATAGTGAGGAAACCAGATAGGCCTTATAATAACAGTTAAAATTCGTAGACTGCGATGAGCAGGTCATGTGACACGAATGGGGAATGAAAGAGAGGCATGGAGGCTTGTTGTAGGTAAACCAGAAGGAAAACGCTCAGTTGGAAGACTAAGAATGAGGTGGGAGAATAACATTAACCCTAATTTGAGGTCAGTAAATTATATAGGGGATGATTGGAAAACATTAGCTCAGGAGGATGTATGGAGAGTTTATGTACATGAATCTACGGATTCGATAGTGCCAGTGAGTTAGTTAGCGTCGCGTAAAATTAAATGTTCTTGAAGATAGCCTATCAAATAAATTATGATCAGCTTTTTTTATTACATATGATCCGATTGGATATAAGATTGTAGAAATACAAATAAGTTAATGCTATCTACGGTTTTATAGTTATTTACGGTATATATATATATATATATATATATGAATAAGAAAGTTTTCTTGGGTTTTCCGCGTCTTGGATTCAAGTTCGGCCCCTGGCCACTGACTCCGACGTTTCGGCATGATCCCACATGCCATTATCAAGGAATGATAAGTTTGAGTCACAGGTTTAGGTCTTATATAATTAAACAAATAGAGTTTTCGCAGTGGCCCGTTTCCGAAGACGTGTATATATATATATATATATATATATATATAGGGATATATATATATATATATATATATATATATAAATGAAACTGGCGCTGAAATGGCAATATATCTGGAAAAATGTAAGTAATTCAATATTCTGAATTCAAGGTTGTTTTAAACCTAAAAATCCTACAATTTAACCACTGATTAAAGTCGGTCCAGCTGAAATACTCGTCTGTGATTTTGAGGTTCGCAAGTTCTAACTTTGCCGGAGTGAATAGACTTTTAAAGGCATAACTCCTGAGAATGGCTTTTTCCGGAAAGGTAGAAAATCTGTGAGTCCCATGTTGTAGATTTTCGACACGTAAAAGACCCTCAAGCCTAAAATAAGAAAGTTCTGATCAAAATATTTGGACTCTTTCAAGTTCAGCTTTGAATTGCTAATGACCTCAGCTGTTAAATAGCACTGTTAAATGAGATAGCCTACTAGCTATATACTGATTCTAGTTCAATTTGATTTTTTTTGTATAGTGTGAATTTTGAGTTTATAATTTTTATGTTCTTTGAGGATTCATTAAATCCCACTTGATGTGAAAACAGGTCAAAAGGCCTAATTTCATGAAGCAGAAGAAGAAGAAGAAGAAGAAGAAGAAGAAGATTACTTAGTGATTTTTTATTGATAGGATATATATTTTTTTTGTTTATTCCGTGGGTATAAAAATGCCACATTTTCTCCGCAGTTAAAAAAAACATGGAATATTTTTTTGAGTTGTAGCAATTTGAAAAATAAAATAATATTTTTATAACATATAGGTCTATAAACCCAAATTTCATTAATAATTAATTACACATGAGATAAAATCCTTCGGAAATTTTAGTCCTAAGTACCAGTGTCATATTGAGGATTAGAAAGACCACGGAACTCTACGTTGCCTGTAAACATTTGTGCATACTGATATTATGTTAACGTTTTCTAATCTCACGGTTAAGTAATAAGGAAACTTCAGTGAACGAAAAAATAATATGAAAATATTTGTCCCAAGATTAAATTTGCAGTGCATCCTATAAGATACCATTCCATTAACTTAACCTAGTTTAACCTGTCACCTTATAGGTACTTTTTACATGCCACACGCCACACGGCCTTACAGTGGCACAACCAGTCGGGAGAGGGATTTTAACTATGGATCACACACATAACTTTTAGAATACGCAAGGACATGACGGGCTTCCCCGAGTCTATAAGATACATTAGTTAATTTTAAAGATATTACTTGAATGGAAAGGCCGATGAAATTTTGTTCAGAAGTTCTTTTAAGACCCCGAAAATCTTTAGACTCGGTACCCAAGGCTTAAAGTCCCTCCCGAAGGATTTGTCCCTTGGATATTTCCATCCTATAAAAATTCATCGAGCCCAGCCGGGTTTGAACCCGGGATCAGAGACAAGGAATTTAACTCCTAGACCACCGAGGCCGATACTATTATTGTATTATTATCTAATTCTTCTGTACTATAATCACGAGTTAAAATCAGTAGAAGATTAATTACTTTCAAGTCATCATTGTGACATATTACTCTTCGGAACGTATTATGTAGGAATACTGTCTGATGATGTAAGGTGTACAAAAGAGATAATAATAATTTAAAAAATTGTATAATATATTATATGATCGTATGATTTCCATATTATGGTCTTCCTTACTTCATCCTACTGCACTTCCTGTCTTATCTTCTTGCAAGGGAACATTCAACCATTGCATGCCGAAACCTACTTTTAAATTTCTTCCAGAGAAGCGTTGTGGATGTACCAGTGGTACTGCGAAAGAAATGAAAACATTTTTAATGTGCATCGAAATAAGAAAATTGATAGTTCAGCTTGTAGAACAATAATAATTGTGAATAATTGAAGCTGTAAATATGCAGTTACATTCTCATGTTTATTTTGTAAAATATACCTAAACGATTTCGTCAAAGAAAACAGGAAATGTTATGAATTGGTCATTAACCCTGTTGACAAACATAGTTTATTCAACGCTCTATTTAAGCACGCCATTTTCTGCATTTATAATCATCTTCTGTTATTTGTATTGACATAACTAACGGAATGAATGTATTGTTTCATTGAAGCAAGTGTTAGTGATGCAACCGAATACCTACTGTATGATTGTGATTAGCTGCATCAAATTCGAAGTACAATTTTGATTAAAGTTTCCAAATACTTATTTTTTCTCAGTTTCACGAATTATCCTTTTTTCCTGTACGATGGAATCAAATTAAATGTAAGTGGCTAATCCCCAACATGAAGTTGATATTCATGTGGTTGACTTCCACATTTTATCTCCTAAAACTAAACTCCTAGAAGGTCCTTTGTCTACCAGCCTCACATCTACATGTGTTAATCACAAAGACAAGACGAGCATCCTACCAGTATAGAGGTAAAATGTGGTCAGCGCCCTCAGGGGTCCTCATCTAGGGGATATGTGGATGGCGACCACAAGGTGCCCAAGCTAAGCAAAACATTTGTTCCACTTACTTGTGTTTTGCACTCTTTTAACTTTACTATCTAACCTCTCTTCGTTAACTCTTGTTTTTTCGACCCCGATGCTATTAGGGCATCCGAGGGCTAGGGAGTCTTTCCTTTCTTCCATTTCTTCTTTCCTTTATTTTCTTTTCTTCTCCAGAAAAGCCTGACCAGAGGCTATGAGATGGCACCTCCATCACTGGTCTTGCCTTCCTTTGGCCAGCAATCAATCGAAGGGACTATTATCATGCTTTCAAGTCTTATACGATAATTTCCCGGAAGGATCAAACTGGACGAAGATCACTGGGCCGTCCTATGAAACGCTGGATGGAAAATTTTCTATAGGATCGTGATAGGCCTTGGCCTAATACTTGGAAGGAAGAAGAAGAAGAAGAAGAAGATGGGTCAGCATGTCGGGTCGCCGAGTAGTTATAGCTGGTTTTCTCAACCTGGGACCACTACTTATGTAGCTACCTAAATTCCTCACGATGCTGGGTGGGCACCGATCCCATACTGGTCGAAATTCCATGTGAAAATTTCTTCCTCCATGGAGACCCGAACCAGCGCAAGTTCTACAGCTTGCGCCAAGGCATCTTGCCCTAAACACTCGGCTACGGTGCGGGACCATTTTATCTCCTCCGTGACATAAACATATTATTGGGTCCCACTTAGTTTTAAGTTATAATCTTACAATGTAATATGCTTAGGTAACGTTAGCCCTAACGACGAACATCGACATGTTTACACCACTGCCTGATTTTATGGTCTCGAATCCACATATATCATCCAACCAAATAGACTTGACCTGTGGTCAAGCATGTCGGGTTCCATATTTTTAAGAGAACAAAGAAATATAAAATGTATGGATTAATCACAAAATGCTATTTACATAGGCTAATATTTTCCTGACTCAAGTGTTTTAAACATCTCCTGAGCATGCGTATGATTTTTGAAAAGAATGGTATAGCATTTACCGTTATTTGACTATGTAATTTGCATTTAGCACGTGTCTGGTTAAAAAAAAAAAAAACTTGCCGATCTCCATAATAATGAAACAACGCTCAGTCCGTGTAAGATGTCTGGAAGAATCGTGTTGTTTTTTTCTATTACTGTTTTATTTTGTGTCTCTACGTTGAATTTACAGTCTCCCAAAAAACGTAGGGACGTATTTTATCCCTATCTAGTCTTTCCCAAAGGGACTGTTTTGCAGGTGAGACTACTTTTTATATGTATGTAAAAGATTCTTATAATTATAAATTATATAATAATAATAATAATAATAATAATAATAATAATAATAATAATAATATAACAAAACAGTAATAACAATACATTTATTTTACCTGGCAGAGTTAAGACCTTAGGGTCTTGTCTACCACTCAACCAGGTTAGAAAAAATACTTATTCTTACATATAAATTACAATAAACATAAACGATTACGTGGTATATCTACAATATAATTATTATTCAAAATATATTTTCTTTACTCTAGATTTAACTAATAAAATGTAAAAGTATAAGAAAGAATAATGAAAAAAAAAACTAATGACATAGAATACATTTAGTTCTGGAGAAAAATTAATTATTTAACAAGTAATTATAATAGCGTGACTTAAAAGTGTCAAGTTTGGGTCAACTCCTGATGTCTTAAGGAGGGAATTCCAGGAGCGAGCAGAGGCTACTGTGAAAGAAGTAGAATAAGAATAGGTGCTGTGGTGAGGTATTGTTAGCAGACTGTTATCTTGTAACCTAGTGTCAGTATTGTAGTAAGAAGATTACTTCTCAAAATTAGACGTCAGGTAACTAGGGGAGCAAGAATTTAGAAGCTTGATAAGAAATGAATCGTCTACCTCTATGATTAAAAAAAATGTGGATGTGAGACCAGCAGCCGGATGTTAGGCTAAGGATCTTCTAGGCCTGTGGCGCCATGGAGATAAGGAGTGAAAGAGAGTGGAATTTACGTCTGTCGCTAAGACAGAGTCAAAATAGATTATTCAAGAGTTCGGAAAAATTTATCATAACGGCGGATATTGAAAATGAAAAGAACGCAAGCAGTCTCTGCGACAAGTCATAGTTTAAGTCATTATAGGCCTATATAACGTCACAATAATCGAAGTGTGTTAACACAAGATTTTGCACAAGAGTTTGTTTTAACTAAATATGGAAAAATTTCTTTAAAAATCCAAGATAATGTAAGATTGAGAACGTCTTTTTACATATGTATTTCATTTATGTTTGTCAGGTTAAATTTGGGTCTAGATATAGTCCACGATATAGCACTGAAGAAGAATGGGGTATAATTATATGTTTTTATATACTAATTCCGAGCTAGGTTCCAATTGTAGTGTAAACAAACTTCCATAAGACATTACTACTTCTACTGGGGGAAGCGTGGTGCTACTTTTACCCGTCATATGACTGAATTGTATACGAACTGTCATCGATAGAAACATTGTTCTTAGGAAACATCGTATTTTACGGGAAATACGACTGAATACAAGTTAAAATGGTACCAATAATTAGGAACTTCCTCCGTTTTCTTATTTATTTATTTATGACAAACAATTATATATGGACATACCTAATCAGACGTTTAACGCTTTTTCCATGTGTCAATATATATATTTATAATGAAGAAAAATGAAGATTGAAGACACTATTTTAGATTATATTAAAACTCAGCAATTAAGATGGTACGGACATGTCCAGCGAATGGAAGAGGACCGACTACCAAAATCTGTTTTGGAATGGAAACCTGAGGGAAGACGAGGCAGAGGAAGACCTAAAACCTCCTGGAGTCGGGGAATATGTTTATACATGAAGGAGAAACATCTACAACCTGGAGATTGGATGGACCGACAAAATTGGCTATTAGGAATCGGACGATGTCAAAGACATTAACCAACCGATGA
The DNA here is from genome assembly GCA_030220185.1 of Diploptera punctata. Taxonomy (NCBI): domain Eukaryota; kingdom Metazoa; phylum Arthropoda; class Insecta; order Blattodea; family Blaberidae; genus Diploptera; species Diploptera punctata. Next base: position 27,519 of record JASPKZ010006212.1, on the reverse strand, counting down.
TCTATCTATATATTGACACATGGAAATATATATATATATATATATATATATATATATATATATACAATTTCATTATGAGCAGAATTTATGCACCATGCTGACTCGCCAGTAAATTCTGCTGTTATTTTCACCGCTTCCTTAATGACTTATAAGGGATATTTTTCACTAAACTGTTTGAAAACATTCAAAATAATTTATTTCTCTCCGCTTTTCAAATGCTTTCTTTTCCAGTGTTTTTAGAAATTCTACAGACGGACCATTTTTAAGCAACTGAAAAATCAACGTATTCTGCACTGCGCATGCATAAGAATAAAACCGTGCTTATGTAATATATTAAAACTGTAATTATATATTTTAAGATTCTCTCATGTAAGTTATATAGACATGTGCTACATAATACATATTTCTATTTTCTTTTTTCAAGCGAAGAGAACGAACTACATTGTCTAACACGCTTAAAGGTAAAACCGTTATTCGACCAATGGAAATGCAGTCATACACCTGATTTGTTTACATTCCAACTTGAACTTAGCTCGGAATTAATATAGTAATGTTTGGAAGAGTAGATATATATCAAAGGTAGTGAACAGTGTTTGTTGTCCCATTTGAATTACCGTGTGATTTGTTAGGATTCAGATTTAGACCGAAACTTAAAAGAGACCAGTTAAATATAGGCATGAGATCGTCATTAATTTTCGCCAAGCTGTTATGGAGGGAATATGAGGTGAATGTCGGTAATTTTGGAAATCGGCAGTGCTTTAGTACAGGTGATAACGTAATAAGTCATTGATGTAGATAGAGAAAAGAAGAGGTCCAAGAAAACTGCCCTGGGGTACTCCCGTTTGCGAGGATCTAGAGTTTAGTGAAACATAATTATTTTAAGTATGACATGTGATTAAAAAAACTCTAAACATGGGACACAGCAAAATTAAAAGTAATATCCTTTACACCTGACCTCATATTCTGTCTTCTTTTTAGACCGGTTTCGCAACCTAAACTGTTACATCTTCATTAGTTTCACGACCGATATTCTGTCGTCCAGAAGCACTGCTTTTATATTAGGCCTAGTTCAATGGAATACAGTTTTAACATAAATTGTGCAATCATGGATAGAAGTACGCTATAGGAAAATCATATTTTAGGTTTTGAAATACTATATAATTCATGGTCCCTCCATGATATATTTACCTTGTCATACTGAAGTGGTTTGCGTGTGTAAGTAACCCTGAGAGCTATGCCGGCGGCAACATTGCTGTCGAAAGGGTTACCTATGCCGGACACATCGAAGGCGATAAGCGATACGAAAAATATATCTTGGTCGAAAGAGTAAAGATCTCTCACCATAAATACAACCGTTCAGAAACGCGGATATGGGTTCCACTGGATCTCCGTGCGGCGACTTCTTCAGGGAATCCAAGGCAAAGGCTAAAACATAAGAACATGTTCGTAGGAACATGGAATGTTAGGACATTTTCTGATAGGGGTACGAAAGATATTAACACGGGAATTAGATAAATCACCCGTTAATATAGTCGCTTCACAGAAAGTTAGATAGCCAGGGGAAGGTAATCAGGAATCAGAAAGTTTTATATTATGCTATAGGGGTGCGGCGATACCTGAATTCGGATTTTTTTTTTGTCCGAAGGAAGATCCTATCAGCGAAATGCTAAGTTTATCGACGATAGAATATCATACATAATGCTAAATCGTAAAAGACGAGATTTTGTTATCGTAAATGTTCATGGTTCCACAGATGAATTATACGGGATGAGCTTATTTGTATATTTTTATAAGTGACTTAAATTTTAAAATATTTTGAATTTAAAATTGGTTATCCAGAATTGAAATGCATGTATGATGGTCTTTCACAGTATCATATGAAACTTATCTTAGGAGATTTTATTGCAAAAGTGGGATGAAAAAATATACTCGTATCCAGACCAACGATAGGTAATTTCAGTCTTCATGAAGATAGTAATGGCAATGAGTTTAGATTAGTCACCTTTGCCACGTCAAAGAATAATTTTTGTTAAGAAATTCCAACGTAAGGTTATACATAAATACACCTGGACGTCTCCAGATGGTGAAACGCGAAACCAGATAGAACATGTATTAATAGATAAACACAGGCATAGTAGCATCATCGACATTAGTTCAGTTACAGGGACAGACTGCAATTCAAATCATCATCTGTTAAGGGTGAAAATCAAAGAACGGTTATCACTTATGAGAGGAATAAACGCAAAATGTGATTCTAAAAAATTGAATAAAAAACCTGAGAAATGATGATTTGCGGCAAGAATACTAGATTAAAATTGCTAATAGATTTGAAATACTGAAATGTTAAAATAAAAGTGTGGCAATCTAAGAAGAAATTGATATAAATATTGAATGGGACCTTATAAGATATACTATTAAATTGTCAGCAATGGAAATCGTAGGCTAGGTATTTAAAAAAATAGGCAAAGTAAGAAATGGTTTGATGAGGAAAGTGCCGACATTAAAAAGAAAAGAAAGCAACAAAAATTAATAGGTTACACGAGCGAAATGGAGTAATTTAAAACAATCAGTTAACATTAGACGGGAAACCACTAGGTTTTAGGTTTTTAAAGAGTAAAAAGAGGGAATATTTAAGAGAGAAGATTAATGATCTCGAAATATAAACAAAGATAGGAATACCAGAGAATTATATCGGAGAAATAAGATAGAAAGGAAAAGGTTTCGGCTAGAACAAATATAATTAGGAATGAAAATGGGGATAGGATTGCAGATTCCAAGAATACATTAAATAGGAGGAAAAATTACTTTAATAAGTTATTAAATATATGCAGAGCTGGGTATTGAAGCGAATGATTTACAGACAGCAGAAATAATAATCACAGAGCCAAGCTCGATAGAGGTTAAAATTACGATAGAAAAATTAAGATGTAGGCAATAAATGAGGTTCAGATGGTATACCAGCAGAACTGATAAAATCAGGGGAAAAAGATGGACAAGGTACATGGACCATTTAGTAGGCCTATAATTTGGAGAAAAGAAGCTCTTCCAAATGGATGGAAAAAATCGATTATCGTAGGCCTATACCAATCCATAACAAAAGGAGATAAAACTGATTGCAACAACTACAGGGGCATATGATTACGTTCAATTCTAACAAATATGTAGTATCCAGATCATAGAGAACGATCCAGATTTACTTCCTATATTGATGACGCTATAGCTGATCATCAATATGAATTTAGAAGAAATATGTCTAGATCAGATTTTTAGAGTAAAGACGTATTTTTAAAAAGAAATCGAAATATAACGTTACTATACATCAACTATATGTAAACTTCAAAAAGGCTTACGATTGAATTTAGAGAGAGAAGTTGTAGCCTATAATATCCTGCTGCACTTCTAAATTCCTAAAAAGTTAATTAGACATATTGGAATGTGTTTAAATGGAAGGGTACGAGTGGGAAAACTATTTTCAGATTTTTTGAAATCCACAAGGGGTTAAAGTAATGAGATTAACTATCTCCTCTACTATTCGATTTTATACAAGAGCATGTAGGCCTAATCAAATTCTTAGAGGATATGAAGAAGGCGTTCACAACTCTGTAACATTAATAAGGCTTTGATATATGCTGACGATGTATTATTAGGCGATAGCGAGGAGATATTAAAGGCCAACACACATTTCATTAAGCAACGCTAAGAAATTGGGACTGGAAGTAAACATCAGAAAAACTAAATATATGTCATATGGTCACACATAGAAATTCATTACATAATGGAAATGCGCAGTTAATGACAAATGAGGGGAAGTTTGAAGAAGTGACTGAATTAATTTATCTCGGAACAATAATTACAAACAGGAATGAGGTACAGAAAGAAATGAATTATAGGCTCAATTCTGGAAATTCATGTTATTATTAATTACAAGGACTTTTGTCGTCCCAATTTCTCTAAAAAAACGTTGAACTGAATGTATTTTATAAAACTGTTATTCTTACAGTTCTGTTGTACGGATGCGAAACGTGGACTCTTACTTTAAAGGAGGAGAAAAGATTACGAGTATTTAAGATTAAGGTTCTTAGGAAATTTTTTGAACCAAAGAGAGATGAACAGACAGATGAATGGAGAAGACTACTTATAGTGAGCTATATGATGTTTATGGGAACCCCGATGTAAATTGTTACAACTCAGGCTGCGATCATATAGAGAACGTAAATGCGATGGTCAGAAGATGTAGCAGATGTAGCACGAATGCATGGGTTATCGTTGCACGAATGTTCTCAATGGTTCTGATCATAGATCGGGTCAGGGATTATCTAATCTAATCCCTGGATCGGGTTCTGATCTATCGTTCTCTATGGTTCTGATTGGCTTGTTTCATTCTGTTTAAAGATGGCTTCGTTGGTTATAAACATGTTATTGGCGATGTGTATATTTTGAGTTATTTACGTACGGACAGTTATATTTGCGTTGTTCGAGGTAGTTATTCCTTTTAGACGAATATAAATAATATATTTAGTAAAGACAGTGCTTATTTTAAGATTATTTATCAATAATTTTAAGATAGTCGGCATTTCGATAATTTATTATTGATGGACGAATTTTTTTTTTGTTAAAAATGTATTACTGTAAATTATATTCAGATGATCAATTGAGTTGGTGTTTACTTGATGAAAATCCATATTTATTAATTAAATAAAAATAAAACGTAGTTTTATTTGATTTTCATATTTATTATATAATTCAGTGACAGCTGTTTCGGTACACTGTACCTTCTTCAGACATATTAACAAATTATTTAATTAATATATTCAGATGATTCAATCACTAGTAGCAACATGGGCGAAATTATTTATAATTTTGTTAATTTCAAGGTATATAAAATAAAGCAGAAGCTTGTAAGGTTATGTTCAGGGGTCATTTTCTTGTCAGAAAGAGTTACTAAGTGGTTGTCAGATCAGTTTTCTCTACAGATTAAACCACTAACATTTGTACTCTTTAAATCTACAACACGATAAGAAATGGGCAAAGAGATGAACTGTTTGTCTTAAGTTTGTTGATCATTTCTGAATAAAGAGTTTTGTAAAGTATTGGCCATAAATTATATTGATGTGAACTTGTATTACAATATTCTTACATAAACTTGTCATGTGTGAAGACACAAATTCTGCAGTGCCATGTTATGAACTTACAATGCCTAATTACAAGTATCAAACATTTCATTTTTTCAAATTTTTAAGAAGTATAATTTTTTAATTTACGATGGCCCAGCTGAACACTAGAATCAAATATAAATGTGTAATTAATTTTAAGATCAATTTCAGTTTCTGTTTACTTTCATGACATAATAAATTGAACACAATGACTGTTGGTTTAACCTTTTGACCGCCAAGCTTCCCTTTTGCCAGCTGGACTGTGGGTGCCAGGTTTTTTAAATGTAAAGTACTACTCCATACTATATACTATAAACTATATAAAGTATAATTTACTGTCTACATGCCATGCTAAATTGAACTGAAACTCACTATTATACATTTATTTGAAGGTTAGACAGTGTTGCTTCCACTTGTAAAGATCCCAGGTTCGAATTCAGCATGGTGTCTTCATTGAAATTTGTCATCACTATCACGAAAACATTTATCCTATTGAATAATTTTGATGGCATTTTGACTAAACACTTATCATATTAAATATTTTTGAACATTTTTAGGGTCCTGTGTTCGAATCAATTCCAATCAAACATCTGTTCTATGCCACATGTTTCGTCTGGCACGACACACCCACCACTGTCACTCACACCTTGTTCATTTAGGTCTACATCACTTGCTTTACAATTTACAGGCTTAGATTGTAATAATATTCTCTTAGAAACAGGAGTACTATCACATTCGTCAAACGAATAATCATTTGATGAACTGGTACTGTTACTTTCATCTCCTGATAAAACTGATACAATAAACTCGCGTATTGTATTTTCGTCATCTTCGAGACATGAATCACTGTGTTTCACCGCACGACCTACCTCTTGGTCAGGTATCTTTTCAACTAAAAATAAAATAAATAAAGAGAAAATCCTAAAATTGCAACATTCCATAGCCAAAAAAAGACCTTGAACATGAATATACACCCTCCTTTAGAATATCCTTTTACCATCAGCCTGTACCGTTATTCTGTAAGGAATGTGCAAAGTATTGCTAAGAAAGGATGTACAAACACAGAACGAAAAATAATTTTAGCAAATTGAAGTAAAAACTTCGGGAAAAAAATATTTAAAATTATAAGATTGAAAACCGGAGCTTGCCAGGCTTGCCATACTGCTGTGTACACACTTTCACCGGTGCATACCGGGCATGACATACAAAAGGTTAATAAAATAAAATTATAGGCAAAGTTGGTTAATATACTATAGTAAGAGAAAAAATTTGTTCAAAACTAGAATTGTAATCACAGCTGGTCTATATTTAATCTTCAGCTTTACATACTATAAATTAAAGTTTTAATAATTGTAAAACAGTACTTGATATCTCAGTCGTCCTCAATCATTTGCAGTCTTGTTTTATAGGAGGCCTTTCGATAACTTATGTATCATCTGCTTTCATTTTGTACTGACTGTTGAAATGAAAGCAGATGATGATACATAAGTTATTGAAAGGCCTCCTGTAAAACAACATTGCAAATGATTGAGGATGACTGAGATATCAGGTACTGTTTTACAATTATTAAAACTTTAACACAGTAACCTCAACGGAGTTTCACAATGTATTTTAAAAACATTGATACTATAAATTATCTTTGAGTTGCTAAGAACTATTACTTGACCAGGTTATAATTATTTTCACTTAAACTCTTCATAAAAAAAAGTTGCACTGATATGATTTAATTGAAATCCGTGTAGTCACTCTTATGTGATATTGCTATTTACTGTTTACTACCATTAACCTTAGTGGTAAATGGTATTAAATCTATATATAAACAAATGTCTGTCTTTCTGTTTGTCCTTTATGCACTACCATATCGTTCGTCCAATTGTGATGGACTTTTTGCAAAATGTTCAGGAGTTTCCCGGGAATGTTTTAGGTTATAAGAGAGTTGTAATACTCAATCCCTTCAATCCTAAATATCACCCTTTGTAGTGAAAAAAGTTGCTTTTTGGTTTCTTAAATGGTTTACACTGCCTAAACCATAATAAATGCACCAAATTAATGTATATAGAATTTAATATCTCAAAAAACCCTACAAAAAAGTCCATGACAGTATATATGTTTATCTTCTATGGGTAACTCAAAATAACCATTTTTGTCTTTAATTGATGCCAAGAAGATCGGGATAAGTAGATTCCTGGGCAAGAATAGCAGTGCATGGCTGGTATTCTTTTACAGATAACTCACAATAATGAATTTTGTCTTTCAGCTCATTTATGCTAAGAAGATCAGGATAAGTAGATTCCCAGGCAACTCCGGGTAATCAGCAGAGGGGGTATCTAAAAATAATTACGATATAAATTTACAATTTTTTTCTTTTACTTATTCAATTAAACATAAATACACATTAATTTTTATTTATTTAGGAGTAGCAGCGCACGCCGGGTATTAGCTAGTATATTATAAATCATCGGGGCACGCCGTAGCATAGTGGTTAAGGCACTGCGCTACAAATCAGAAGGTCGAGGGTTCAAGTCCCGGTGGGGTCAGGATTTTTAAACTGACCAAAACCTTCTGGCGGCACTATGGCCCTGGGGTCGACTCAGCCTCTAATGGAAATGAGTACCAGACGCTTGTTCTGGGGGTAAAGGCGGCCGTCATGCAGGCTGACAACCCGGCTGACATCAAGTGCCGATTGTCTAGAAAAAGTGGGAGCCTTAACCTCCTACTACCCCAAAGGCCTCCCGAGGCCTGTCGTGGGACTACTTTACTTTACTTTACTTATTATAAATCATCATCATCTGCCTTTCAAGTATTAGGCCCAGTGGCCTGTTATGGTCTCCCGCCATCTCCGAAAAGGTCGACCCACAGATCTTCTGCCTCGAGGAATGTAGTGAAGAATTTGTTTTGGTATTCTGTGACGATCCATGCGCTGAATATGGGGTAGCCAATTGTTTCTATATTCTTGGAGGTATTCAGATATAGGTACGATGTTTAACTCTCTGGCTATTGTTATGACTATTATTGTAATTTTTTTGTATTAATATGTAACATATGTTTGTTCTGGTGAATGGAAGAGAAGGCCACATGGCCTTAACTCCACCAGGCTAAATAAATCTATTCTAAAAAATTCTAAAATATTATAAATGAATGATGTAATTAATGTAATGTTTAACTTTACTGAGAAATTGGCATTGCTGATATTGGAGGTTATGTTAAATGGTTTCATTCAGTATGATGAGCGAGTAGTTATTTATAATTAACTGTTATAATCTGTTGTTATGGCAGAATTTCACTTAGCTAGTTGGATATTTCATATAATTTTTGCTTTCACACACTAGCCATGAAGATAATGGTAGTTACTCTTTAAAAAATTATAGTTATAGATGATGCAGTGGAATAAAATGAATCAGTTGTTAAGAAAAAATATTTTAAAATTATAATAAATTGTTATTCCTCTTTACTTTTATTCCTATTTCTTCAGAGAATTTTAAACAAAGTGAAGAATGTTAGATGATGAGAAAATACAATGATGTCGTCTTTATACAGTTTATTGTTCGCTTATTGTACTTATGCCATTTCTTGCACTACTTAGCCCACTTTGCTTTTGCACCTATGCCTATTTTTCATGTGTTCTCTAATGTGGTTCCTAATCTCTTAAATTTAAAAATAAAAGAATTATAAGCAGTGCAATAAATGGCATAAGTAAAGGAGTTCAAAAATATTGTATTAAATTAGCACTACAGCCAAGTAAACAAGTGCATATAGGCTACTTTAGCTTGGTTATTAAGTACTGTATTTCTGTTCTGTGATCACAAGAAAGCAAGATATACTTCATTTAGGGAATTTGCAGGAGTAATATCTTACTAATGTAAAAAAATTCCCATATAACCTTTTTTTGTTACATTAATATTTGACTTTATAAACTATCCATTAATTTTATAAAATTCCGATTGATTCCACTTTTCAGCGGTTGCCCTTTTACCAGCCGGCTGCTGGCCCTTCACATCCACATGTGTCAATCACAGAGGTAGATGATCAACAGCCAGTGTAGGGGTGACATGTGATTAGCATGTCGAGTCCTCCAGCCGTTATAGCTGGTTCCTCAACCTGGAGCCGCTACTTATTGTAGCTACCCAATTGCCTCACGATGCTGGGTGGGCACCGGTCCCATACTGGCCGAAATACCATAAGAAAATTTCTTCTCCCATGGAGATTCGAACCAGCGCAAGTCCTGTAGCTCTGCGCCAAGGCTTCCTACCTTAACCGCTCGGCTACGGCACGGGACAATTTTATAAAATTAATCCGTTAAAAAGATAGTAAATGAACCTGTATATCCCTTTTAGTTGTATGGTTAATTTTAATCTTTCCATGACACGACAGGCCTAGAAGGCCCTTGTGCTACCATCTGGCTGTTGGTTTCACATCCAGTTGTCATTTACAGAAGTGGACGACCATCTAGTCGGTATAGAGGGGTGACATATGGTAAGCATGTCGAGTTCCCTCAGCCATTATAGCTGGTTTTCTCAATCTGTAGCTGCTACTTATTGTAGATATCCAAATTCCCCTCATGATGCTGGGTGGGCACCGGTTCCATACTGGCCAATATTCCATGAGAAAATTTCTTTCCCCATGGAGGTTTGAAACAGTGGAAATCCTGCAGCTCTTCACCAAGGTATCAAGCCTCAAAGCAATTGGTTATGGCATGGAATGGTTCATTTTATAGTACTGCATAAATAATAGAGAAATAAGCCAACAAACAATTTGACACTTTCACAATGATCCATTCAACAAATTTCTTAAATTTTTGCAGCATGTACAACCGTTTTGGCTAAAAGCACTTTTGCAGCACTGTAGGTTGCTGAATGTACCCATTAAATTACTATTGATGTATCCCTGGAAGCTGCGGGAGATTTAAATGCTTAATGTTTACTTCTTGTACATGCAGCACGAAAGTGGCACATTTCTGGACAGAGGTTCCTATTCAAAACATTATCTACCCAGTCCCCTCTAAAAGCCATAGAAGTTTGTAATGAAAACCTGTATAGTCTGAGGTTAATCTGAAATATTTTTGTATCTCCAGGATTGATTAAAGAAAGCACTACCAGTTCCATTTGCTATTTTTGAACAATTTGTATATATTTTTTATTGTGCTTGGATATTTGGTTTTTTGTGTATGAAGAAATTCTAAAAATGTTTTTATAGTATTAATGTATCTATATATCTATGTTTTGGTTATTAGAAGATGTAATATCACATTCAATTTTTTTTAGTCAATGTATATTAGTGCTGTAAATGGCTGTGTAGATAGTTTTTATGTTTGTTTTATTGAATGCTTTTAAAATTTTGTATAAAACTTGGTATACTTTTAATGTATGTGTTTTGAGTTTCTTTAGGCTATCCCATATTTCTATTCCTTGTTTCAATTTGGCATATAGTGGCGCCTGATTATTATTCATACAGTGTTTTGCTGATAAAATTATTACTGATTTTTTTAAGTTCATATTTTCTAAATTTAGAATATCTAACATTTTTTATTATACAGTTTCATTCCAACTCTTAAAATATTTTTACGGATTTTGTGAACTAAGGATTCTCTTCTATTTTTCCATCTATCTGGAGGTGTGCAGATAGAATTTTTTTTCAAATTCCATTATAGTGTGTATTAAGTTGTTATATATTAAATTGTCATCAGTTTTGGATGTATAGCCCATGATTTTCCAAAATAAATCAAAATATCTATTTTTTTCCCCTATTATACAAATTTTTGTAGTGTGTGTTCTAACTTTAGTGATAGGATCTTCTTCTTCTTCCGAATGCAGTATTGGGTGATGATGCCCATTCTGCGACTACAAAAACTGATCTTTCCATCGGTTGAAGGGTCTTCCGAGGTCTCTTTTGCCTTTAGGGTTGAGGTGGTAGATCATCTTTGGTAAACAGGAATTTGACATTCTCTGGACGTGTTGGAACCATTTAATCTGATAATTTTGTATATGTTCAACCATTTCCCTACTATTCCACTGCATCCTTATCTCATCACTTTTCATTCTATCCCTTAATGTTACTCCAGTTAGTGATCGGAGGAATTTTATTATCCGCCTGCTTATTTCTTGTAGTCTTTCGAGTATTTAAAGTTTTCCCTATTATAGGTTACCAGCCTATAGTTGGGTAAGTCCAGTGGTGGGGTTGCCACCTCAATGCCTCTTGGACAGGCATGCTTTTCTGTAGGGGATGCTCCCTTAGTTAGTGATAGGATATCATACATAATTCTAAAGGGTAAATGGCATGGTTTTATAATCGTAAATGTACATGCTCCCACAGAAGATAAATATGACAAGATCAAGGATGAGTTCTATGAAGAATTAGAATGCTTATTTGATACAGGATAGGGATGCATGGAGAGGTTATGTCCGTGCAGCCATGAACCTATGGCTTCGATAGTGCCAGTGAGTTAGTTAGTGTTCTAACTTAAATTATGGTTTAAATATATTGCTGAAAATTTGATACTGTGCTTAAATTTGATGATATAATTATGTGATAAGAATTTACTAATCACTGATCTTCCTTTTTTTTTTTTTAAATTGTTGCTTATGTTTTTTTATGTTCATTTCTAAATTCATTTGTTCTAAGTTCTGAATCTTTTATTAGTCTTCTGTAATTTTTTCTTAAAATTATTTTCCATACTTTTGCATTAGTTTATGTCGCTTTTCTTCTTATCCAATTAGATTGGGCCTGTATATTCTTCCCATAATGCAGTAGGATAATAGGCTTCATTATAAACATGTATTCAATTTTAGTTTTTAATCTGTGGATTTTTCAGAACCTTCTTTCCTGCAGCCATGTAATTTGTGCTAAATGTTATTATTGCCTCACTATGTTGGTTGTCCGTTTATATAAAAGTGGGTGCCACGTGACAATGATTAACATGCGAAAATTATTATAGTGACGGTAGTCAGCATCTTTGTATTTACTTATATATAATAGCTGCAGGGAAACAAAGTGAACCGCTGGACAACCATCATAGTGAGGCGATAATAATAGAAGTGCAAAGTGCTTTTACTTATAAAGTATTTCAATACTTTGGAAATAAATAATATCTGAAAATTAGAGTAGACAAAAATAGATTGGTTTTCTTAGTATATGTTTATTTATAAATACAATAGGAAGTAACATTATGAAGTTCTTAATAAATAAGGTGAATCTGGTTATCATACCTCACAAATACTTGATGTTTCATTTAACATGTTTCAATATCGTGTCCATACCATTGAGAGCTTATCCAGCTGTTGATTTTTATGTTGTCGGCTCTGGATGTCGACTCCCTTTGACTCAAGAACTTGTGAGTCAAATCTTTTTCCCCAGGAATTTCAAAATTCATAATCCTATTTTTATTCTTCTGGATTTAATCAACTTGAAGATGGAGTGAGAATCGACATCCAGGGCCAATAACATAAAAATCAGCAGTCATGACAAGCTGATGATGGTATGGACAACATATTGAAATATGTCAAATGACCAAGTATTTATGAAGTAAGAGGACCAGATTCACCTTGTTTATTTTCTTGGATCATTCTTCAGGAGATTAGGAAAACTGTGGAATTGTTTTCTGGCAAGAAGTTTACTATAAATATTGTGATATAATTTACTGCTATTCTTGAACTGGATGAAATTTCCCCACGTTTGTCACATGAAACTTGATTTACACCATTTATTTAGGTATAGAGAATGTTTGGTTTTTCTTCAAAAATTAAAATGAATGACATGAAATTAAGGTTTGTGTCCCCAGTTATCAATACTCATACATGTATGCAAGTTTCATGAAATTATAAAAGTTAATATGTGAGTTTAAAATCCAATTATGGTTACTTTTAATGCCCAGTAATTTGGCCTACATAAATAAAAATAAATTATGTTATTCCATTAATTTTTATCATGATTTTTTCTAATAATATGTTTCTCTCATTGTTTTACTTTCTACTTAGGCCTACATCTGCAACGATATGAACTCTCAATTAAAATTATGCTGCTATCCCTAAGGTAATTTAGTCTTTTAATCAAAATCAATTCTATCATCATCCCTCCTGCCTAATTTTTGTGTGTCCAATCTTGTAAGATTGTAATCAGTAAGTTACTTGGCCCAGTAATTGGAGTGACTGACATTTTTATTATTATCAATCGCTCCTTCAAATAATCACCTGGTATTGCTATTCCACACAGTGCAATATTCCTCAACAGACTCTGTATTTTTTTTTTCCTGAATGGTAACAAGTTGAATAAAAACCTGCAACAGAATTTTTTTTGGGAGAATTGTAAGAAAATAAAAATTTTCCTGTATTTGAGGAAATAGTAAGTTATTTTAATTTTTGTTTCTGTAATATTGGCAGGTTGTTAGTGCAATTGGAACTCCAATAGCCGTACCGAATAAAACCGTGAACATGGCTTGGGGTTTCCAACTTAACTTTGTGGAGCCATGGAACACTTCAGAATTCCACACAAAACCTAAGAATAGATCTACGCGCGACATAGCTTCCTCATTACAGTCCATGTATTTGCCATTCCAAGTTTTCCTGCAGGATCTTGGGGAGACTTGTTTACTGAGGACAATATGTGAGGCTGCACTTCATCCTTTCAAACATCAAGAAACTGGATTATTTGAGGAGATTGCACACTCTATCTTGACGTAAGTTTTAAATTTTGTATTTATCTTCAGTGTTTTTTAAATTAAAAATATATATTGTAGATAGACCTACATTAGAGCTTTTAAAAAAATATTTAAAATACTAAATATTCTTACTTCCACAGCAAAGCCATAACCAATAACAGTTAATTGGTTTATTATATAAACTATATTTTAAATAAATAAATAGTTGGTTTTTATTATATTTTAAACCTGAAGATGGAACAAAGTTTGTTCCAAGACCAGTCTAAATAGAAGAACAGATTATGAGGTGAGGTGATAAAAAAATATTGTAAATATATATATATATATATATTTTTTAAAACTTCAATCACTCCACTCAGTGTGTTGTAGAGTATGTTTCCTGAGGATTTAGAATTAAACTTGAGTCTTGTAGAAAGAAAAGAGTTGCATTTCGAAATACTAAGTTCTAGGATAGTAAATCACATATGTAAGAAGTTTGCAAACATACATGAAATATTCAGAGTACCAATAAGCGTAACATGCAAAATTAACTCCAACTTAATTCAGCATCTTGTAGTTAATTGTTTTTATTTTTCATCTTAATTTTGAACTTGTATAGGAATAAGTCACTATGAGGTTTAATTTAAGATAAATTAAAATTTTTCATATCACTCCTCATAATTAATCTTCTGAGTAGATCATGATTTCAGGGTCTTGGCAACCCCATCCTCAGTACACTTATGACGACTGATGTTATTTCGATCAGAAGAACCATTTCTCCTTCCCTCTGTTGGTGAACCAATGAACCTCAGGATCAGGTCAGAATCCGTGGGAATTTCAAAGTTCATAAGTTTTTCTTTTTTGTTTTTCTGAATGTGGATTTTTTCTCAAACCGTGAGTTCCTTTGGTTTATCAATTTGTTTAATTAGATTAGCTTTTGATGTAATTGAATCAAAAGCTAGTCTAATTAAACAAATTAATAATCAAAAGGAACTCATGATTTGGGAAAAAATCCACATTCAGAAAAACAAGAAAGAAAAACTTATGAACTTCAAAATTCCCACAGATTCTGACCTGTACGGAGGTTCATCGGTTCACCAACAGAGGGAAGGAGAAGTGGTTCTTCCGATCGACATAACGTCAGTCGGCATAAGTGTATTGAGGTGGGGTTGCCAAGACCCTGAAATCGTGATCTACTTAGAAGATTAATTATGAGGAGAGGTATGAAACATTTTAATTTATCTTATACCATCTTAAATCATATTTGAAGAGAAAAATTATACGCTCAGATGGGACTTGAACCCAGGACCTTTGACTTTCTAGGCCAATGCTCTACCAAACCCAGACTTCAATTAAAAAATCTGATTTCTCTTCTCCAAAAATGTAACTTTGATTCGGTGCCTCATAACCCAAACCCACTTTTGTGTAATGAAATTCAGTTTTTAAGAAAAAAAGTCCTATCTCATTTTCATCATGTTGTGGACTCAGAATAATATTGTCTCAGACCCAGTAGGCCCAAGTAGTCCCCAAACACCATATGATCATCATGATAAAGCCTTATCATATTTGACTCGTTTAGTATGAATGTATCAGTGAATTGTGTGGCATTGAAATAATCACTTATCTGGAGAGGTCCTCCATATCCTGTGATAAAAAATTACTTATGTGACCCAGAGATTAAGATGTTCTCCTAACAGGGGGAGTGGGGTGTGTACTAAGTTGTTCAATAAGTAATGTACCTAATTTTTTTCTTACCAAAGATTTATTTTATTACAAGTCCAAATATACTATATTATTCCCCAATTAATTGGATATTTCAAGAATCTTTATTCCACATGGTCTTCATTCAAATCTATGGCCTTAAGCTATCTAGATGTCAGAGTGTGCATGCCAGTTCAGTACTGTTTAGTTGGTCTCGCTTTCAGCCATGTCCAATGTCTCCTATGACTTGCTCATTATTGTCATATTGCTTCCTGGATAGCATCTTTCAGGGGCCCAAATGAAATGAAAGTCAGAAGAAGCAAGATCCGGGCTGTAGGGTGGGTGAGGAAGGGTAGTCCACCCAAGCTTTATGATCTCTTGATGGGTGTGTGGCCTTGTGTTTTGTGTTGAAGGAGAATTTGATTAACATTTTTATGGGGATGCGCCTAAATTCTCGCTTCAACTTCTTCAGGGTCTTGACATAAACCTCAGATTTTATTAAAATATATATACAGTCAATATGCCCATTTCACCAATAAATGTTTAAAATGGTCAACAAGTTTCTACAGCCAAGCTGTCATTCTCAAGACCAGATATTGAGTCAATATCTGGTCTTGAGAATGACAGCTTGGCTGTAGAAACTTGTTGACCATTTTAAACATTTATTGGTGAAATGGGCATATTGACTGTATATATATTTTAATATTGTATCACCAAGAAGATCAATTGTGTATTAAAAACTCAGATTTTATTGTTTAGCAATGTGTCAGTCAGAATAACCCCTTCAGAATCCCAAAAGAATGTGGTCATAATCTTGTCATCGAGGGTCGTAATTTGAACTTTTTCTTCCTAGGGGAATTTTTGCGAAGCCACTCCATGGATTGTCATATGGTGTGAGGTTCGAATCTGTGTCCCATCCCCTGTAACAATCTTGGATAAAAAATCTGCATCAGCTTTGTGATATCCTAGGAACTCTGCTCAAATGGTCCTTTGTTTCTTATGGTTGTCAGTTAGGCACCTACAGACCCATTTGGCATAAGCCTTTGCATCACCTAAGCAGTGTATGATTGTGTTGGCACTATCCACAAAGATGCCTAGTTGAGCACTTGTCTATCGTCCTGAATAAGCCTATCAGCACGTTGAAATGTCTCGGGTGTCACAGCATTTTCAAGAGTGGGAGATCTGACAGTCCTGCTTTGTCTCTTTCTGCTTCTGACACTCTGCTAACTCAATGATGGACAGTATTTCTATCCACTGCTTGATCCCCATAGACATTTTGTAAGTGTCTGTGAATGTCTGAAATGGTCTCCTTCTCTACAGAAAGAAATTCAATCACAGCTCTCAACTTTGTACATATTTCACAAGCAGCCACCATTTTAAAACTAAAGTATATCCCAGCCATCTGTCGGAAAACAATGAAACTTCATGACATTTTAATGGAAGGATTGAAGATATATTCTGTAACTTTTCTTCATTTCCAATAAAAAGAAGTAGAGAACTAAAATTGTGTACATTATTTTTTGAACGTCCCATGTAAATATATCTGCAAAGGGAGAGATTGAAAACTATTAAAAAAACTCTATAGATGGGGGATTATCTTCAATAAAATCAATGCCATTAACTATATTGTTCTTAAAACAACGAAAAGGGGGAAATGGCTTGGCATGCGAGATTTATTAATTGAATCAATAGGTAGCAATGTCTGCATAAAGCTTAATAATTGAAACAATTTTTTTAAAAAATACAATAAGAAATAACATTAAGAGGGGAGGGGGGTTCAGAAGCTTTGAAACACATGTTCAATGAAAACAACCATAAGAGGTAAGAATACACAGACCAAATATCTTAATTGTTAATTTAAATAATTATAATTGTTGATAGAACTGAGAGATATTTGTGGTGTGAGGAAGATAAAAGATTAGAAATTCATCAGAGAACATTTT
The DNA here is from genome assembly GCA_030220185.1 of Diploptera punctata. Lineage (NCBI taxonomy): Eukaryota > Metazoa > Arthropoda > Insecta > Blattodea > Blaberidae > Diploptera > Diploptera punctata. The sequence continues at coordinate 10,093 of JASPKZ010006212.1, read as the reverse complement.
TTGACAACTCACCTCATAGATTTTGTGTTTTTCAAGAGTCGGAGTTATGGTTGAAGATGGACGTGATTATGTCTGAAACTGCAGTATTGTGAAAAACACAAAATTTATGAGGTGAGTTGTCAAAAAATATTCTCCGATGAATTTCAATGATTATACCTCATAATGTTTAGTTCCCAACATTAATTTAATATAAGATAATAGATACTAGCTGAGGACATTCCAGTATTAGCGAAGACTAGTGATGGTTAACTATACAAATATTGCATTTTCTACTCCCACATTCCATAAAATACCGATGTATATTCATTTTAGATGAGTTAATGCATGTGAATGTGTCAAATTGTATTATTATATTAATGTTTCTATGCAACTATTGAACAAATTATCTGAATTTGTTAAACTACCCCTTTACCCCTATAAGGGATGTGAAGTAGGTTAACTTAATTTTCATTATTAAGTTAAAAAACACTCCATTCACAAAAACAGTTAAAAAAAGTCAACGTGTTTCAGCCATTATCAAGACAGTCTTGATAATGGCTACATAGTAGCCGAAATGCATTGACTTGTTTTTAGCTGTTTTGGTGAATGGAGTGTTTTTAACTTAATAATGTTTATCATAAGTAATGCCACGAGTGATTTCCAAATTATCGATAAGTTCACAGTGTCACGAAGTGAGGAGTGAATTTATCTAGCGAATTTGGAAATCAAGAGTAGCATTTGTTAGACTATTTAACAAATAAAATTAAGCAGTTTACTCACAAATCATTATTTAAATATAATTATTTTAAAATATTTATATATTTAATGTAAACAGCGATGTTTGAAAACAAATGAGAAACATTTGTTATGTTTCATTTGTTCATCACTGCAACCAGGTCATATTATTTATTGCCAAAGAATCGAAATATTATAAGAATGCATCCTAGTGGAGAAAAAATGAAACACATAAAACTGTTTATAACCAACATTATAGGTTATTAATTAATTTCTGATGTAAATATGCCAATTATATTTTTTTCTGGAACATAAATACTTGTGAAATAATATGTTTAAGAAAGTGCAAACAGTGGTTTCTTTTCTTTGTGGTATAATCAATTGCTACAAATGTATCCTATTATATCCCGCAAGCAGAAGCTGGTTACATTCGTGCACTATATATACAACCTGGGAGCCACTTGCATTCAAGGATTCTTACGTCTTAATATATAAATTGTTATATTCAACGTGTTTCTTAGAGAGTCATTCACTGCAAAATAATACTCTGACCTATTGAGAATGTTAAAAAGGAAGAGCTTGATTTTAATGTGATAAAATTGATAAAATCGAGGTGAAAAATGACTGTGATTTGTTGTAAATCAAAATTCATTGAAATATGATTGGTCATTGACTCCCATTTGGGGCATTAGTTAAATAGTCACCAAGAAGATCCATTATTTTAATTTTTAATTACTTTCCATTGTCAATAGCAACTAACATGAGATAAAATTATGTTTTTGATGTCATAGATTATTGATCTAAATTAAGTTCTATTAAGAATGATTGTGCACAAAAATCAATTAAGCATACAGTGCGGTGCTCTTAAATGATCACATTACAGATAGTTGCTCTTTCTCTGTCTACAGACCATCGGAAGAAATGGAGGATCCTGCATCTGCCTGTAAAAATTATACAAGTGAAGGAAACTGGGAAAATCCTTATTTGGATGCTGAATGCATTGGAAGATCCACCTACGATTGTTCTTCTTTTTACTCTGGGTGTCCCATTTCACCTCTTGATTTTATATCAAATGTTTATTGACTCCAGTCTTAACATAGCTTGAAGATTATGAAATATAGCAATGAATTAATTCACTGCTGTAGAAATAAAGAATTGTCAATAAAACTGGTTGTCTAATCAAAATGTGAAATGTATTTAAAGCCTATAAGCCAAAGTACTTTGAAGGAATACTATATTTTTTTGAAAATCTCAAAATGTGACTGGATACGCATGAAATTTGTGCACAGTACCTTTTGGTGTATGGACCACTCATTTCAATATTTCTCAGTTTATTCTTAACGGTGATTATTATGAGAACTTTTTGGTAATAGTAAAAAACTCAATTTCTAAGATTCTCAAAACTACTTTTATATTCTGTATTCAACACCCAAAGTTGTGCATATTAACTAAAAAATGTTGTCTCTACTTAAAGTTGATTTAATCCTGAAAAAAAAAAACTGAAAGACAATTGGAAGAAATATTAACTTACACATTTTTTTTAAACGTAAACTGCTGACCAGATGATTATTACAAGGAGTGTCCAGAATTTCTAAGAAAAAACTTCTGATGTGTGATAATTCTCAAAGGAATTTTTAATGGATGCTATTATGGGGATTTACTACAAATACATTATGAAAAGGAGGAATTCCTATCAATTCCAAAGTTTTATTTGATGAAAAATACCACTAAAGCTTTGCGAATTTTAAATTAAAATTTTCATAAATTTGAAATGCAGGTAGATTACATTCTTCTTCATGTATCTTGTAAGCCCTTGTTTCCCTCAACAAGATTTAGGCGCTCTCCCCCTACAGGGAAGAAATTGCACCATACTAATTTAGTTACACTTGTTTTCGTATAGATGTCATTGGAGTGGCCCATGGTCAGCGTTCTGCCTCATACTGACATCTAGGAAACCAAGGTAGTACTAGGATGGGAAAATTCGGTAAATTTTGCTTAGAGGCCTTTTTATTCAGGCTTAAGGATCTTTTACAAGCCTGAAAATCTTCAGACTTGGGACCCACAGCTGGAAGTCCCTCCCGGAGGACTTGCTTCTTTGATTTTACATTCTACAGGTATCAAAATTTCTATACAGAAGTTTTCAATATATGGAACGTAATTTTAATATCACAAGAATTTTTTAATGGAACTATTATCTGAAAATGTGGAAATATTAAAAAATCAAAAGCTTTTCGAAATTAAACTTTTTTTTTCTATTCTACATATTACTGCAAATAATTCCCTCTAATCTCTGTTCCATCTCACATATTTTCTCATCTATTCTGGAAGTTTCATTTTTCAGATCCTGGGTCACTGATCTAAATTCTTCCTTCAATTATCAATAGATTGTTTCATGTATTGGTTTTGTCTTTGTATTTCTTTTATTTTGCTGTTCGATATACCAATATTTTAATAATTCATTGTTTTGTCTTTTCATTTGAAATAGTAATTGTTGTAATGCCTCCTTTTCTTTTCAGTGTTAAAGTCCTTGGTTAATTGTTAACATACGCAGTGTTTTACTTCTGACACCAGATATTGCTAGAGGGCTGAAGTTGTGTCAGTCAGTAATTTTTTAAAATGTTCACAAGACTGTTCGTACTAAAAATTCCAATTTTATTTTATTTGTTGGACAATAATTGCTGTACAATCACTGATACTGATTATTTTGTAGATCATTAATGTTTCATAGTTTTGCTTTCAAGTCTTATACGAGAATTTCCCGGAAGGATCAAAACGCTGGAGGGAAAATTTTCTATAGGATCGTAACAGGCCTTGGCCTAATACTTGGAAGGAAGAAGAAGAACTTAGTTTCTTTCTTCACACCGCTGATACACTAAAACTTCCTGCAATCTTCCTGCTATTAATGATGTTTTTATTATTCATTTCATACATCTCAATGATGGATAAATCATATTTAAAGAGAAAAATTATACACTCAGACTGGGGCTTGAATCCAGGACCTTTGGCTTTCTAGGCCAATACTCTACCGACTGAGCTACCTGAGCAAGTTCCAATCTAAATGCAAATTTTTCTCTTATATACGCTGTTAATTCCCACACACCAAATGCTATGAAACCTTTGCTTCTCTCTTGTAATGTAAAATTCCCAAAAAATGTCTTCTTAATAAAGAAGCCGCCTTTGGAAGATAGAAGCAAAGGGTTCATAGCATTTGGTGTGCGGGAATTAACAGCGTATATAAGAGAAAAAATTGCATTTAGATTGAACTTGTTCAGGTAGCTCAGTCGATAAGAGTATTGACCAAGAAAGCCCAAGGTCCTGGGTTCAAGCCCAAGTCTGAGTGTATAATTTTTCTCTTCAAATATAATTTTCCTGCTATTACTTCACTGTTTGCTTTCCAAACCACAACTGACTATGATGACAGTCTTGATGGCTTGTATATCAAACGTAGAAATGTTTGGAAGCCTGTCATGATACACCTCTTGAGCCTTCAAGATGTAGAAACTTACAGGGAAGTGAAACTGAGGGTGATTCTTCTAGAAAGTAATGCTTATACACATCTACAAGGCTCGCTGCAGGTGTATCAAGACTTGTGATAATAATAACAGCAGAAATAAAGATCTAGAGGAATGCAATATCAAGGAAGAAAAGAGAGAAAGTTGACTCAGGAAGAGAAAATAGTTGTGGCAAAAATCTGTATGAAGAGATGTCTAAAAATTAAAGGACAGTGTTTTTGAAAGAGGAAGGATCAAAAGAATGCCAGCAAATGAAAGAAAAAAAAAACTGGCAGAAAAGAAAACTTGTTCACTCAAAAGAGAGGTCAGGAATTTAATTCTTAAGTGTATAAATTATAATTTAAAATAATATATTCCTTTTTTTTTATATTGTGATTTTGATGATCTAATATATCATTGTGCTATTTTTTGTGTTTATTAACACATTGGCGACCATTGGCTATGTGTAGTACCTACCCCTCCTAGATCAGACATTTTGGACGTTGTGTGGACTTTTAAATTTTAAACCACTTTAACGCAATATGGTTTTTAAATCAGTATATCTACATTCAATAGCAAGTCCACTGCTGTGGTCTTGAGGTAGTGTGCTGCCTTGTCACGCAGCGGGCTGGCTTCAATCCCCGCCCGGGACAAGTTTCCTGGATGAGGGCTTCTTTTTTTTTTGTTTTCCTCACCTGTAAGACGAATGTCAGGATACTTTGAGACCCAAACGGTCCTCGAACATCACCTGGCCATCATTATCATCAATATCATACTCACCTCATTAGATTAAGTTTAGGTTTAAGGCATCTTCTGGCACATCATTACCCATCATCATCATCCATCATATCATTGGGTCAGCATAACCCTGCCTTCCAGGCGCCCAAACCTCAGAAGTGGGTTACAATATGCCAATGCCAGGAGAGAATACCTGAAATGTCGAATGACAAACAAGTGGCATTGAAAAAAAAAGATTCAATAGCAATATTAATTCATAATGCTTTATTATAAAATTAAATAGGAAGTAACACTATGAGGTTCTTCTTAATAAATTGAGTCTGTACTTCATCTTACCTCTTAGTAGTTGAGTTCTTTTAGGACATGTTTCAAAACAAATCTTCTGGAGCTTCAGTCTGGGCAAACTAAAAATAAAACAGAAGATTTGTTCTGAAACATGTCCTAAGAACTCAACTACTATAAGGTAATTCATAGTTAAATATGGGAAATAACATTATGAGGTTCTTTATTCGTAAATTAATGAGTCATTTTTTACATCTTACCCCATCTCGAAGTTCATCAAATCAACACCAGATGGCAATGTTATTGACAGAGATTCCAACGAAAAGCCAGTAGTCATAATGTCATTAAGTTATGTAGGTAGGAAATAACACTATGAGGTTTATTTTAATTTATGTTGAGTTGTTTTTGACTCATCTCATACTTCTTAACTCCCTTGCAGACTCAAGTTTCTTCACTGCATTTGTGACATTCTCAATCTGTTGTTCACAAGAGTTGTGAACGTGATACAGCATTGAGAATGTCACAAATGTAGTGATGAAACTCGATGCTATATCACATTCACAACTTTTGTGAACAACAGATTGAGAATGTCACAAATGCAGTGAAGAAACTCGATGCTGTATCACATTCACAACTCTTGTGAACAACAGATTGAGAATGTCACAAATGCAGTGAAGAAACTTGAGTCTACGAGGGAGTTAAGAAGTATGAGGTTAGTCAAAAACAACTCAACATAAATTAGTCATAATGTCGGTTGAAAATGAGATAGAAGATTCTCTTGAAAACTAGTTCGTGTGTTTAAAGAAACATGAAATATGAGTAAGATGTAAAAATGATTCATTAATTTACTGTAAGGTAAGATGAAACACAGACTCAACTTGTTTATTACATAAAACTTTATTAATGTACTCATAAGACCTTGTAGAACTTGAGGGTGTGATAATGTTTAAAACATTCTTCTTTATATAAAGGAACATAGCAAAAGAAGCATATGTTAGCAATTTTTCTTCCTCTTCTTATTTTTGCTATAAACGTGACAGGTTTTGGAAGGATATTTCTTGTAATCCTACTACAGGCCATAGGAGATCTTTGGGGTAGTAGACGGTTAAGGCTTCCACTTTTTCTAGACAATCAGAACTCTATGTCAGCCCTGCATGATGGCCGCCTTTACCCCCAGAACAAGCATCTGGTACTCATTTCCATTAGAGGCTTAGTCGACCCGATGGCCATGGTGCCACCAGAAGGTTTGGGTCAGTTTAAAAATCCTGACCCCATCAGGACTTGAACCCGACCTTCTTGTTTGTAGCATATTGCCTTAATAATCCATGCTAAGTTGTGCCTCTAGAATGATATTTCCTTCCAGTCACAATTGCTGATAATTTATGTTTCCACATGTCTCCTAATCTTTCTGGTGGGTCTTCATGTAGTGTCCTAGAGATAGTTGCCTTTTCTCTCATTATCTCATCTTCCTTGTTGTATGTTCCTAATTTTCCGTTTCCCAACAAGAGGTGGTTTCAGGCAAAAATAAAACTTTTGTATATTTTGCTATTAGGGTTTTAAAATTTATAGACCCTAAAAGCTTAAAAGAGTGCACAATTTAGAAGTCACAACACTCTTGCTCCATTACACTGTTTTTCTGAGGATGGAGTAATATGGTAATTATTGATCAGTTCTGTCTACATCCTTCATATATTTGTTGTATTGAAATATGCAAGAGGATTATAATTTTACCCCCTCCTACTCTTGTATCTTTTCACTGTTGCCTGATATAATTTGCTGACCATTCTTAATTTCCTTTCATCTCTCCATCTTTGTTGCAAAATTTCCTCCTTCCTACAAAACACACTCACTCCTGCTTTGAGTTTATTTCCTGCTTCTACAAATGAATTTGGAAGCCTCCTATTACTCCTTATTGTTCCACAAAATCTTGCTTTTATTTCGAGCAAATGTGCAGCTATTGCCGTACTATTATAATAATTGTTTTGGTAGATATTATGCCACAGATCCAGAAAGAAAAATATTATTCTTCTAATTTTTAATGATTAGAGGGAGATAAATTATACAGGGATGATTGGAAAATATTAGCTGAGGATAGGGATAGGGATGTGTGCCCATGAACCTGCAGGTTTGATAGTGACAGTGAGTTATTTAGTTATTTATATGAATTTGAAGCTATGTTTAACAAGAATTAAATTAATCGTGATTATTTCTTACCTCATATGTCTATATTTCTTTAAATACAACACTGCAGTATCGGCAACTTCTTGTCACCATCGTCAGCTGTTTTCGTGATACTGCAGTGCTGTATTTAAAGAAACATAGACGTATGAGGTAAGAAATAATCACGATTAATTTAATTCTTATGAATTGAACCTCATAATGTTAAAAATTCCCAAATTTAATATATATATATATATATATTTAACAAACTCAAAATATGTTGATTCATATAGAAAAGGAATAATCATATGTCTAAAGATTTAAATCCTGGTAAAGAATATGCAAATGCATGAAAATCTACTCCTTGGTTATAACATTAACTAATTAATTTAAACTACTGCTTTCTATCAAGTTGGAAATTTCAAAGGAAGAGGGTTACAAAGAGAACTAGAAATTTATTGTATAGTGAGAAATAACAAAATTTCATACCTCTTTCAAAAGCAGAGAGACAGATATAATCAAACCCTATGTAAAACTGGAAATTTCCATGGCTGGTCATCTAGCACTTGGACATTTAAACACGGAGTTCTCTGTAGCCCATCACCAATGTGTTACCGTATTTTATGGACTATAAGATGCACATTAATTTTTAAGCAATTTTTTAAAACAATAAGATTTTTACCATTTTTGTTATTAGATTGCAAAGCCAGACTAAAAAAAAATTCTTAATTTATAAAACCGTTCTGATCCTTAAAATCCCTGAAAATCTCAATTTTTTTTATTCTTCATCATCATCGTTGTTCTCTTCATATGTAAGATGGTCTTCACTGTCATCGAGGGCATTACTTACACCGCACTTCTTAAAAGATTTAACAATAATGTCTTCTCTCACTCTAGATCACGACCGTTTTTATCCACTGACACACTTGTTTGATTGTATGTCATTTTAAAGCTCCCTTCGGTGTGAATTCATCATCCATTTGTTCAAGTTCACTTGCATCTTAGACTGCAATGACGCATCATAGGTTAGACAGTGTTCTGGGTTTGTGATGGTGGGGCAGGAGGGAGCAAGCTTGTGAATCCCTACAACTTATGTTTGTCGTATCGCTGCACTGCTGCTGCCTGTTGAATCTAATGTTGCCAGATAGAGATAATTCCCACGGCATCAAATATACAGCCATTTTTGAGACTAGTGGGAATTTTAAATGAAACACTGGATATTTTTATATATTAATTTCGTGTATAAGACGCACCTGAGTTTTGGAGGCAATTTTTCGAAGAAAAAAGTGCATCTTATTGTCTGTAAAACATGGTAAGTAACTTGTAATAAATAAATAAATAAATAAATAAATAAATAATGCAAGAGGTATTTATGTTATTTTATTTTTAAAAAACTAAGATTTGATTAGCTCTAGATGAAGGAATTTTTTATTTCCACTGTTGGTACCATGCCACACTTTATAAAAACACCGGCTTCTCCAGGAGTTATTTCAGTATGAGATTTATTGTTGCAACTACATAACTTGGTGCTCATATTACTGCAAAAATAGAAAAAATAATCAATAAACATTTTCAAGTATCACTTCATGCATTTGGTAGATGAGGTGTTTTATTTAATGATGATCTTTAACATTTCATTTCATTTCATTATAACTGCCATTCAATGCTGGCATATGAAATGGGCAATAAATTTTGCTCAGGCCTCTTTTTTCAGGTTTTAGGATCTTTAAGGAGACAAATCTACAATACAGGATCCACAGCTTTACTTCCCTCCAAAGGAAGCCACTCTCAGGATATTTTGAAAAATCCATCAATCCTAGCTGGTTCTGAACACATGAACTTTGGGTCAAGAGGTGAACATGGTAATCAGTAAACCACTGGAACAATAATTGGATGGTGTTATGCGCTATTATGTAAGTTTTGAGAAAAATACATTTAAAGTTTTTTTTTTTACATTTTAAACTAATAATCCTCATTTATGCATCAACAATCTAAGAGTGGGAACATTTGGTACTTAGCTGCATGATGTAAAATTTAAATTAGCATATATGGATCAGAATGTTGGACGATCACTAAAAGACAAGAACAAAGATTGGAAGCAGCTGAGATGCGATTTTTAAGAAATATAGCAGGATATACTCTGCTGGATAAGAAAAGAAATTAAGATATAGGAAAGGAACTAAATATTTTCAAACTTACAGACTGAATAATTAAATATAGGAACGACTGGAAAGAACATATTGATAGAATGCCAGAAGAAAGATTTCCAAAATTATTGCTAAATTATAAACTGCACAGAAGGAGAAATGTTGGATGCCCACACAGAAGATGGTCTGAACAATTTTAACAATTCTAGCTTTCTTGAAACCGGAACGAGTCAACAGGCTTAATCCCTGGATGATGATGATCATGATGATATATGAAGATGATAAGGATGATGATTGATTTCCATACCAGTAATGGATGATGATGATGTAATAATAAGGATGGTCAGATGATTTTCAGGGACCGTTGGACCTTAAGCTTCCTGACGTTTGTCTTACAGATGAGGAAAAACCCCAAAAAAACCTCACCCAGGAGCCTGTCCTGACCGGGGATTGAACTTGGGCCCGCTGCATGACAAGGCAGCACGCTACCTCAAGACCACAGCGGTGGACAAACCATGAATGTAGAATGGTAATTTGTATGGGTACCTAGAAAAAAGTGGG
>JASPKZ010006210.1:0-40021 GCA_030220185.1 Diploptera punctata | reverse complement strand
CATAATTGTTAAGTTAATTTATGATAAATATTAATGAAATTAAAATGAGTTATCCATCTTACCTCATACACTCCTTGTTCATCACAGCACAGGACTGTGGTTTCAGAACAGTCGTTCATATCTTCAGCCATCTTCTCAACCATTGAATTTTCACCTCTACCATCATCTTCTAAACTGCCATGCAGTGTTGATTTTATTAACTTTGAGATTCAATCTTGCTTGCCGAGAATTAAAAAATTCATGGATCTAAATTTGTTCTTTCCTAAACTTTTAATTCCAAGGGCTTTGTCAAATGTTTCAAATTCTTGGTGAGCAAGATTTAATCTCAAAGTTCATCAAAAAAATTGGTTGATGATAGGAAGACTGTTCCTGAAACCACAGTCCTGTATTGTGAAGAACACAGATTGTATGAGGTGAGATGATGTACAACTCATTTTAATTTCATTAATTTGAAAACCTCATAATGTTAATTCCCATCATAAGTTTTTATGAAATAATTTATGATACTTTTATTAGTCTGGTATATTTTTTTTATTTATTAGAAGTAGAAGAATAATTGATAAATAAGGCGAGTCTGTTTCATCTTACCTCATAAAAGTTGAGTTGTTTTAGGACATGTTTCAACAACTCTGTTTTATCTTCATCTTGTCCAGAGAGTCGATTTTTAAGTTGTCGGCCCTGGATGTTGACTCTTACTTCATCTTTTGTTGGTCCAAAGAACTTGCATATCAAATCCCTCTCCCCAGGAATTTCAAAATTCATGATTCTATCCCCGTTCTTCTTCCAAATGGTGATAAGATATACATAAGGAAAACAAAGAGAAATTTAACCATTAGAACTAAGGAGCACATTAGAAATGTAAAAAAGAAGAAGTAGAAAAATCTGCAGTAGCAGCTATGTTTGGACAGAAAAACACAAAATAGATGTGAACACTAAATTATTAAAACGGTAGAAAACACTAAAGAACTCACCATTTGGGAGTAGATCTACATCCAGAAGAACAGGGATAGAATCATGAATTTTGAAATTCCTGGGGAGAGGATTTGATATGCAAGTTATTTGGACCACCAAAAGATGGAGTAGGAGTCAACATCCAGGGCCAATAGCTTGAAAATCAACAATCTGGACAAGCTGAATATAAAACAGAATTGTTTTGAAACATGTCCTTTTATGAGGTAAGATGCAACAGATTCCCTTATTTATTAAGAAGAACCTCATAATGTTACTTCCTACTGTAATTTTATAAGAAGACTAATTGGTCTTAAATTGAGGCTTAATATGTATAAAGTGTACTTTGCTTGTCCTGTAATACTGTTTATAATAGATAATTAACTGTGTGTGATAAGTCTGGAAGACAAACCACTTTACAAATGTAGAAGTAGTAATACTATTAAATGACAGGCATTTAGCATTTAAGCCATTTTTCTTCAAGGCTCCCAAAATAAACTGGAGACTTTCTGAATGTATTAAAAGCAATTATGTAAATTATTAAATACACTTTATCCTGAAACATTGTTTCATTTAATGTCTGTAACTGTTAATGAATGCTATAAAATAATCTCTCCATGTATTCAGTGTGTGAATTTGTCCCACACATGTGCTGCAGCTATGTGATGTTATATAACCTTTAAATTCTTACATGATCTGAGATCAAACCAGCATGAGCCAGGTTGGTTTCTATCTATTAAATTATATGATACTTCAATAAAACATAAGGTCGTTATCTTCTTCTTCCAAACAAGTTTAAGGTACAAAGCCTATTACAGTTTCAGTGAAGCATTCTTGGTCCATCTTTTCTAGCACATATCATAGATCTCTTCCCTCAATGATGGTATTGAAGCATGACTTTGGAAGTCTCTCATTATTCATTCATTGCACGTGAGTTTTTCACTCTAACTGGTATCTATTTATAAACTGTGAGATGGTTGTAATTGAAGTGCTTGCAAGATATCTTTGTTTCTTTTGAGAGTACATCCTAGTGTTACTCTCATTTCACAGCCATTATTTTGCTGATATCAGTATTCCTAGTGGTTTGTGCTTCGTTTCCATGGGTCTAGGTAAGGTTTTATATAAACGTATTCTTGTGTTTTTGATGTTATGTTTAATTTAACAGATTTCAGTATTGGATAATTTATTTTTTGAAATAAAAATTAACATTTGAACCAGGAATCGAACCATGGATCTCCGTCGTTGTGCAACCCACTACACCATTCCAAACATGGCACAAACACCAACATTTCATGCCACTTATACAATTCTCTAACATCTGAATACAGATAGCCAGAGCTATCTTCAAAGTATTTTTAACGAGATTTTTACAATACTTTTAAGCAATAAAGCTTAATATTTTGATGTTATATTTATGTTCCAGTTCTGCTGGCTATCTGTCTTCAGATGTTAGAGAATTGTTTAAGTGAAAGAAATGTTGATGTTTGTGCCGTGTTTGGAATGGCTGCACAATAATTACAGAGTCGGAGGTCCACGATTCAGTTCCCAGTTCAAACATTAATTTTTCTTTTAAAAAAGAAGTATTCTTGTGTGTTGCTGTACTTGGGAAGCTTCATGATTTTGTTAATTATTCCTATTGCTTTATTATATTTATAAATGTTACAAGTTATGTCTGTTCATTAAGAAACATTAAATTATGTCGAAGATATGTAAACTTGTTGGCCCTTTCTATTAATTCTATTATTTATGCAAATTTTGTTTGTAATCAGGTATTTTCTGCAAAATACCGTGACTTTTGTTTTGTCAATGTTGATTTCCATATCATATTTTGCGTTGATTTTATTTAGATTATGTACAGAATGCTAAAGCACATCTTGATAAGGTATCGTTTTAATTTCTATGTTCACAGTCTGAAAAAAAGAGTTTCAAATATCAAGCATTTTCCCTAAGATTTGAATGTAGGTTTAAAAAAAAAAGAAGAGGAATTAATGAAATTCCTGAGGAATATGATTTGATTTGGAGGTTCATTGGTCTATTAACATATGGAGAAAGAACTAGTGAATCACCACGACAGAACAACGGTCGAGAAAATACTGATGATGGGGAATTAATTAATCTGAAACCAGTCTGAAAAAGAAGACAAATTTTAAAGTGAGGTGTTATTTTATTGTTATTAAAAGAGAAGCATTCTGCAAATACGTCACTCCAAGTCCTCTTTCTCTGCACCATATTCATCGGCACAAACCAAGTGGAATCAAAACAAATTGAATGATGATATGTCCAATATCTGACAGAAATTAAGTAGAGTCATATGAAATTAAGTTGGCTACGGTGGTCTAGTGGTTATGTTCTTTGCCTGTAGTCTCGAGGGTCGCATGTTCAAACCTAGCTGGGGTCAATGGATTTTCAGGGTGGAAGAATCCAAGGAATAATTCCTCCTGGAGGGACTTTACCGTGGGTCTTAAGTCTGAAGATTTTCAGGCTTGTGAAAGAACCACAAGCCGAATAAAAAGTTCTCCATGCAAAATTTAAATGACTTTCATCCATCCAAGTAATATATTAGTTACCTACTAGATGTCTCATTGAGGCCATGTGTTAACCACATGTCACTCATTGACATTTGCAGGTAAATAAGCATAACTAATAAATAATTGAGTTAGAATTTAACATCTCACCTCATAATTGTAGATTTCTCAAAGACATGTTTAACTTTTATAGGAATAAATTACTATGAGGTTTAATTTATCTTTAACATTAAGTTATGTAGGTAGGAAATAACACTATGAGTAAATCAATGGTAAAGAGAAAAAAAATGCCTGAACCGGGAATCCAACCCCGAACCTTTAGCTTTCCGTGCTAATGCTCAGACCACTGAGCTAATTCAGGCTTCATTCCCATCGAAGCAGAAATCCTTCCTTTACCTTACTCTACTGGTCCCACATTCAATTGCAATGAATCATTATTCACAAATACACAATGAATGGCTTCTACCTGAAGAGACATGATGGGACTCCACACATCTGTAGCATTGTTTATTAAATTAATATTGAGAAGCTAAAGCTGGTACTATGATAGAAATAAGTAAATTAATGAACACAATTAAATTATTGTAAATCAATGGTTAAAAAAAATTCTCTTTACCATTGATTTACAATAATTTAATTGTGTTCATTAATTTACTTATTTCTATCATAGTAATAGCTTTAGCTTCTCAATATTAATTTAATAATAATTAACACTATGAGGTTTATTTTAATTTATGTTGAGTTTTTTTGACTCACCTCATACTTCTTAACTACCTCGCAGACTTGAGTTTCGTCACTGCATTTGTGACATTCTCAATGCTACATCACAATCACAACATGCAGTGATGAAACTTGAGTCTGCGAGGGAGTTAAGAAGTATGAGGTGAGTCAAAAACAACTCAACATAAATTATCTTTAACATGTTTAAATCCTTCTGTATATTATCTTTAGTTCCATCCATGAAGATAATATGCAGAAGTATTGAAACATGGGAGATACTTTACAACATGTGACACGAAAATTTTTCTTAGTCCCAATCATACATCATGCGCATGCACCAACAAATGAAGCAGTTTACACTATGGAATCATGGGATGCAGGTAACATATGCACAATATTTAACGAACCTAAAATCTAACCTAACACAATTTAAGTACTCTAACCTGTGAAAGAATGCAACACCCAAAAATAAATAGTAAGTTCTGAAATTCTGAAGTATATGTGTACAGTTAATTATACCTTATCCGCTCTTAGAGTGATCCTAACATAAACAAATGCCAAATTGTATCCTTCTGCCTTTCGCACCACAATTACTGTCATTTTGACAGGGAGCACTTGTGAAGTATATAAGACATGTGATATAAGTACAGTACGCAGTAAATGATCTATAACAACACACTTTTGATTTCTTTTAACAAATTCAAACCCGATTTCACACAATATTTTGTGAAACATTGTTCTTTTAAAATCAGACATTTCTGAATCACTATTTACGTACTTTATTAATTGTAGGAACCCTACAATTTAAAAATAAATTATGCACTATTACTCGAATCATCACACTTATCAAAAGCATATTGCACACATTTCCTTTTTTTTACTGGGAGTTACAACGTGTTGTTTTTTTTTCTTTCCGAACACTATTAGTACTTATACATGACACACCAGAAAACTCAGATGTTACTGGTCACCACATCGAACCGCACTTGTAGTGGATCAGAATGTTAACCATCATTTCAAAATGACAAAAACAGTTTAACTGTAAACAAAAGTGTTTGTAAAAAGATTCCGTTTTCATTTTGTTTCTTTGGTTATTAATGAGTTTAATTGTAAAACAAGTGATGTACTGTGTCACGCCTCATAATAAATTACTTGTAAAAGTGGTCGCATTAAAATCATGTTTTCAAACGGCTATAGCACGGAAACGGTAAGTCTGCCTATAGAGGGTGCTCTAAATCCCCCTTACAAACTTCCAGACTTGTAGAGGGGATTGAGTTGATAATATTTAGAATTGGAAACCATGTCCGGAAACTTACCGTTTCCGTGCTATAGCCGTTTGAAAACATGATTTTAATGCGACCACTTTTACAAGTAATTTATTATGAGGCGTGACACAGTACATCACTTGTTTTACAATAAACTCATTAATAACCAAAGAAACAAAATGAAAACGGAATCTTTTTACAAACACTTTTGTTTACAGTTAAACTTTTTGTCATTTTGAAATGATGGTTAACATTCTGATCCACTACAAGTGCGGTTCGATGTGGCGACCAGTAACTTCGTTGCACACATTGTACTTACGAATGTTTTGGTAAACGCGCTCTATCATACATGATATACTCGTATCTGCAATCTCTCCTGCAGCGACCATAACTCTGCCACCAGATCTTCTGTCTCTACAGGAGTGTCATAAACCAAACTCTTCATACGACCCTAGAGAAAAAGTCCAATGGAGTCAAATCCGGTGATCGTGGAGGCCATGCAATTGGACCACCTCGGCCTATCCATCTTTGTTCGAATCGTCGGTCCAAATGTTCCCAAACATAAAGTGAAAAGTGAGGGGGTGCGCCGTCATGCTAAAACCACATGTCTTGATGGACGTTCAATGGCACAGTATCCAACACACCCAATACTTGTTGTAGGAAGATCAAGTAGATGTAACCTGTTAGCCCGGATGGAAGCACCCAGAATACCTACCCACACATTAATTGAAAATCTGTGTCGGAATCCCTGGACATGTGCGGCATGAGGGGTTTCGTCTGCCCTGAATTGAGTACACAATCCCTAGTAAATGTACATTCATCTGTGAATAGAATGCGCCGTGGAAATAGGGGTTCATTGATGCAGCGGTGCAGAAGCCACGTACAGAACTCAACGCGTGGAGCGAAATCGGCTAGCAGTAGTGAATGTACCCTTTGGAGGTGGTATGAATGTAGTTGTTCATGCATAACATTCTAGATGGTGTAGGAGTAACATCCTTTACACGCGCAATTGCTCGTGTACTCGTTGGCGGGCGCCTTCTACTTGATGCAGTACGGCCTCTTCCAATTCGGGAGTGAGGCGTCTTCTTGGAGCACCACAGTCATTCCTGCTGGCGGTGAAGGTACTCCTTTCTTTAAGTCGTTGCGGAATTATGACGAAAATGGTATGCGATGGAATCGTACTTTGTGGAGAACGATCTTGATAAAGGCGACGAGTAGCTCTTCCATTACCTTGAGCTTCGCTATACAGAAGGACGATGTCTGTGTGTTCAGCAAAAGTGTACTCAACCATGTTGCTCTAACGCTGAAAGACACGTGAATGAGGCTCGAACCAGCTCCGAGAGATAGGATAAACGTCAATTGCCATCACGTGATCCGATGTAAGCGCCCCTCGTCATGTAACTTTGCAGGCAGACGAATCGCGAAGCTATTACTTGTTGAGACCCGTGACGTACGTTCAGGCAATGCTTGTTTTCAAACGGCTGTAGCACGGAAGGTAAGTTTCCGGACATGGTTTCCAATTCTAAATATTATCAGTCCCCTCTACAAGTCCTAGAAGTTTGTAAGGGGAATTTTAGAGCACTCTGTATATATGTGGCGAAGACGGAAGCGAGTCAGTCGTGTTTTTGACAGCGATAAGTGTGCTGAGATAAAATTGTAGCGAGTGGATTCATCAGAGACAGTAAAATAATTGTGAAACAGATGAACTTTAAATCAAGATTAATTTATTAGTGATCATTCTAAGTAAATTGCTACTGATAATTTGAAGAATTAAATAAAGTTATAGTGAAATAATAATCTGTATGGATTATTTGCACCAAAATCGACGTGAAGATAACCCTATGGCCATCTGTGATTATATATATTTACCCCGTGTCGTAGCCGAGTGGTTAAGGCAAGATGCCTTGACGCAGAGTACGGGACTTGCGCTGGTTCGAGTCTCTTTGGGAGGGAAGAAATTTTCTCCTGAATTTCGGCCAATATGTGACCGGTGCCCACCCAGAATCGTAAGGAATATGAGTAGCTACGATAGGTAGCAACTCCAGGTGAAGAAAACCAGCTATAACGTCTGGGGACCCGACATGCTGACTACTTGTCATTCCTACACTATGATTAACACATGGGTGTAAGGCAGCAGCCGGCTGGTAGGGCAAGGGTCTTCTAGAAGAAATAAATATGACGGCCGCCGGACCGTATTTAAATTTGGCTTTCAGGTAAACGCCAACTCCTCTATGTTCGGATTTTTTGAGATTATCTATCTTGTTTTGTTTGAATGGTACATATCGAAATTTTGTTGCGGAAATCGAAAAGTCCTGCAGCTAGAGCGATTTTTAAATTTTCGCTTTAGATGAACTCCCACTACTAATGGCCCGAACTGGTTATCAAACTTGATCTTATTCTTCTTGATTGATTGCTACATGCTTCAAGAACGTGTTAGATAACGTTCGACGGCATTTTAAACGTTTTGTTTTAGTTCCGCTGGACCGTCATCATAAATAGGATCGATTAAGTTTTCCGTATCACTATGAACACACTTCATTACAATATAAACATCATATAAAGTATGCCACTTCGATCCAAATTTAACAGTAAAAATGTAAATATTTTGATATGCGTCTAGCCTTCCATTCCGGAAGTGTCTCTACACATCTACTCTCCTTGTCCAGAGGCTTCGATTCCCGAAGCTTCCGATCTAGAACGATATCGATGACCCGACATGCTCATATATTCCTTTCCTGACTTATATAAATTGTTACCAAGGGTCGAAAGTGAGTCAGTGCAATTCAATGTACATATTCAATTATTTATGTTCATTTGGACCCAAGTGTGCGGTGGCAACCTTAAAATTATAACATTTTATCCTGAATTTATTACACTTTTTTGCTTGTGATGTTAATTTCCTATAAATACATTATTATTTACACCATCGCAACTTTAACTCGTTCATATGTGTATGTATGGGAGATTCTGTACATGTGACGCGAAAGTTTTTCTAAGTTCCAATCATACACTATGCTCATGCCAACAGACGCGAAGCGGTTTATACTATGTAATCACGGGATGCAGCCAACATAAACGGTATTTGAACTCGCGTTACCAACGAACCTAAAAGCTAACCTGGCGCAATTTAAGTACTCTAACAAGTGAAATAATTCACGCTGATTTTATTTAGTGTAAGTTAATTAGTACTGACTCTATGTTGGCTACACTAGAACAGAATATTTGTTAAAATCAGTATGGCTGCCATGTCTTCATGTAGTTCAATATCGTGAAAAAATATATTCAAATAATCGTTAGAAAACATGCAAAAATCATTGTAAATGGTGGAAAATAATTTGAAAAATGAAACCCTAACAATAAAAATTGACAGGAGTAAAGTAAAGTGATCCCACTACAGGCCTCAGGAGGCCCTTGGGGTAGTAGGAGGTTAAGGCTCCCACTTTTTCTTGACAATCGGCACTTGATGTCAGCCGGGTTGTCAGCCCTGCGTGACGGCCGCCTTTACCCCAAAACAAGCGTCTGGTACTCATTTCAGTTAGAGGCTGAGTCGACCCCAGGGCCATAGTGCCGCCAGAAGGTTTGGGTCAGTTTAAAAATCCTGACCCCACCGGGACTCGAACCCTCGACCTTCCGACTTGTAGCGCAGTGCCTTAACCACTACGCTACGGCGTGCCCCGAGTTCATGAAGGAATTAAAAAAGTCGCGTCACAGGTTGTAAAATTTAGCCGTGTGTGTGTGTGTGTGTGTGCCAACCCTATTACGCATTGCTTTTCTCATATCAACTTCTCTAAAAAAATGTATAAAACTGTTATTTGGGTGTGAAACGTGGATTCTTACTTTGAGGGAGGAAAAAGGATTATATGTATTTGGGAATAAAGTTCTTAGGAATATTACTGGACCAAAGAGAGATGAACAGACAGACCAGTGGAGAAGACTACATAGCAGTGAACTACATGGTCTTCATAGGAAGCCAGATGTAATAAGAACAGTTTAAGTGTCGTAGTCAAGCCGAACATGTGGCACGAACGAATAAGGAAAGAGGGACATGGAAATTCCTTGTAAGAAAACTAGAGCAAAGCGTCCAGTAGGTAGACCAAGAACGAAGCCGGAGAATCACATTAGCCATGATTTGAGGGAAGTATATTAAACAGGGGATGATTGGAAAACAGCTCAGGATGGGGATGTATGAAGAGCTTATGTCCGCGCAGCAATGAACCCATGTGTTCAATAGTGTCAGTGTTAAAGTGATTACAGTGTAGTTCAGATGGTACCTTGTGGACATCAGCTGATATGACTTGTTATTCTGTAAAATGTTTTTTAAATGTTCTTGCATGCTGATTATTAAATTGAGTAAATGTAATATAATGTTATGTTATGAAAAAGTTTAGATTACCTCGACCAATTAATTTTGAATCATAGTGAGCATGCGCGAAAACTTAAAGTAACTTCCGCTAGATGGCGGACATATGTGTGAAATCGGTATGACCAATCTTCGCAATAAATTCCCAAACATGTATTACATGCATTTTGCTTTAATGAAGTGTAAACTAATCTGATTGTACACTAACTTGTCCCATTGGAACCTAATAAAACGAAGTGAGTGAACATCCATTTCTTAATAGTATATTACGACGTAAGGGTGGAAAGTGGTTTTTACAGAATCGAGGAAAACACTTCACAAACGTGCGTTGTATATTATTTTTTGCACGATGGTGTTTTCAAAATAATACATAATAGTAAAATAATAACATCTTCGTTGGAAATATTTGCGTTCATTATAAACAATTGACTAATGTTAACAGTATGGGCAATGTTTATTACTTGAAACAACAGGAGACCGTGAAACCAATTTAGTGATAAAATGACAGCAAGTACGTATTTATTGTTTTATATTGCTTCAAATAAAGTTCAGCTCATTTAAAATGCAGTGACTTGTTTCGTGCTACCTTTTGGATATTTTGTATATATACATTGTATGTAGTATACATAGAGGGCAGTGGTTTTACTTCCCATACGCACGTTTGTAATATGTAATTACTACAGTATAGTTATTTTATTACAATATAGTTATTTAGGTTGGCAACCCCGTAATGTAGGAAGTTGAACTTTCATCATGGTCGCCATTGCTGTAAGTATAACAAAACACACTATTGCATAAAAAATATATTTTCGAATGTTGATCATTCCGATTTCACATATATATCTGCCATCTAGCGAAAGTTTCAAGCTTTCATGCATACGCACAACGATTCTGCAGAACTCTGAAAAAATAATTTCAGATAAATGCGACAATTTGCGCAAGTAGATAAGTATTTAATAATTGTAAAAATGTTATAAGTATGGTTGCATAACGTATAAAACAGTACAAAATGTTAGAAAAAACGGAAAAGGTGCGTAGAGTAACAATATTACAAGAAAGTAATATGGAAAATCATAGGTTGAGGTATTCTAAACTTGAGCCCTTTGTAAATATGTTGAACATAAAGCCAGTTTGATGTTTTTGTCTTTTTTTTATTCATCGATATGTGTTTTATTTGGACAGTTTAATACGATGCGTTGAGTGTTGATTTGCAGAACATGAATATACACAAAAACAGCCTACTGGTATACTCTCAATTACTTTCTAGACGAAAAATAATGATCTAGGGCTGTGTATGTCTGAGAGAAGAAAATTCATTTTATTTATTTAATAATGATTTGTTTATATTTTTATTTCATTATACAATGTTTATTTGATAAATATAATTACAAAAGTATTTATTTTGTAGAAATACTTCAATAAGATAAAATATGAGGTAAGTTAGGGAAGAAAACAATTGTTTTGAATTTGTCCAGTTTGTGGTAGCGGGACCCGCGATGCTGTTCGCGTGATCAAAATCATTTAAACAGGTTATGCATAAGATAGTAACATTAAATTTGATAAAAAATTAACATTGTGTTGTTGGAAAAGTCTTTGTAATTAAATCCTTACTTTTAATCTAATTTCGAAAGACAAAAATGGTTATTGTGGTTATCCGTAAAAGATAGACATATTCTGTCATGGACTTTTTTTTTTGTAGATTTCTTTGAAATAATCAATTCTGGGTACATTAATTTGGTATTTCTGTCTACAAAAAAGATGAAGATAAAGTAGAGTATCATAGGAAGAGAGCCATAGCTAAAATTGAAGTTCGCAAAAAAACATAGACAAAGCTGGGAACAATTTGTCTCATTTTGTGAAAATGATATCACTAGGCCTCAACCAAAATATATAAAGTTTTAAAAAATTTAAATAATGATTCAAGAGAAAATGCACATTTAAATTGTATATCTAAAGAATCTTGGCTTACCTACTTTCATCATTTATGGACACAAAAGGATGATTTATTACAAATACCAATCTCTAATAACACTGCTTTGGAACAAATATCTATAGATGAATTAACTGATGTTGTTAAATCATTAAAAAGTAACAAAGCTCCCGGAGAAGACCACATTAATCAAGAATTATTTAAATTTTCAACTAAAAATTTTTTAGACAGATTTCTTATTCTCCTTAATATGATATGGGAAGGACAAGAACCACCACAAAGCTGGAACAAATCCATTGTAATACCAATCTTCAAAAAAGGAAGTCGCCAAATCAAAGATAACTATCGTGGAATTAGCTTGTTGAACTCTGGATATAAAATTTATGCTAATATAGTTAAGAATAAATTGAGAAAATTTATGAAAATATAATTGGAGAAGAGCAAAATGGATTCAGAAAGGGTAGATCTTGTACAGATGGATTCTTTACTCTAAAACTACTATTAGAAAAGCACAAGGAATTCAATATAGAAACTCATATCGCCTTCATTGACTTCATAAAGGCTTTTGACAAAGTAGACAGAAATATAATTACTACAAATTTTAGCTGATGATAACGTTCCACAACAATATATTACTAATATCTTCAACATCTATGAAGATAATGAAATCTCTGTTAAACAAGATGGCAAATTATCTTCTTGGGAAAAGATCAACACTGGTGTAAGACAGGGATGTGGACTTTCACCGGTGCTTTTCATTATATACATGAATAAATTAATAAATGAATGGAGGAAAACACAACGAGGATATATACCCATCAATAGGAACCTCAAACTCGATGCTATTCTTTTTGCAGACGATTTAGCTCTTCTGGCACTTTCCAAAAATGATTTGCAACGATCAATTTATAATTTACAAAAAATAGGTGCCAAATTTAATATGGAAATATCAATTAACAAAACTAAAATTATGGCATTTCATGGGAAGGACCCCATACAAAGTAAAATCTGTCTCCAGAATAAAATTTTAGAGAGATCTAATCAATTTAAATACCTTGGATATTATCTCTCTATCTGGGATGAAAAAGATATCCCTGAAAAAATTACTAGTTATAATAAAAGTTTAGGAATTATTAATCAAGTTATGAAACCATCCCTTGTACAAAAAACACCAGATTACGTTTATATAACACTTTGGTTAGACCAGTGTTGACCTATGGTAGTGAAGCATGGACACTAAAAAAACAACATGAAAGCAGAATAACGGCTTGTGAAATGAGATTCATGCGCAGAACAGCGGGTTACACCAGATAGGATCGGAAAAGGAACACCGATATCTTAAAGAATTGAAGACTATGCCAATTTTGGAATATATTAACAGTACCAACTAAATTGGAAACACCATCTTGAAAGAATGAGTTCAAATCGGATCCCCAAAGTTGTTTATAATATACCAAGAGGACGAAGATCACTGGGCCGTCCTATGAAACGCTGGAGGGAAAATTTTCTTTAGGATCGTAACAGGCCTTGGCCTAATACTTGGAAGGAAGAAGAAGAAGAAGATTTGTTATGATTCAGGCAGCGTAAGTAATTTAAGTGTTCAAAGAGACCAATGCACTTTCTTTTTGGTTCCGGCCTTATAGTACGTACGGCAATATTATACGTTATTGTCCAAAAAAATCTCAAAATGATGGTAAAATCCCCATTTAAATCTTTTAAGTAGATTTGAGTCCATAAAGGACAGACTCAGTGAGCTGAGGAAGTTGTTGATCTTGAAAATAAGTCATTATTAGATTCTTATAAACTGAGCGATCTAGAAGTCATTGGTCTGATGGTCGGTGCAAGGGCTAAATCTTTTACTTCGTTTTGCAAAACTTTTAAATTACCTTCAGCCATTACCAGTCAGATACTCAATTCTTGAAGCATTGAGACGGACAATACAAAATCTACTACACCTTCTGTATTATTACAATTACTAGCTCAAGTTAAATTTTCACGCGGAAAATATGATATAAATAATAGTGCTGTCGATCTCTCTCCCCTCTATGTTGCTACGTCGTATCTCCATCATTGTGTTATTTGCCTGGAAGGGAAGAGCCGGCAAATACTGTGCTTTTTAAATGATCCATTATCTACAGTAGTCGTTGACGAAATGAAGAATCCGGCAACCATGTTACTGGGGAATGAGCTCTCTCTCTCTCCTTTGTCTTCCTCGTTACATGTTGCCAGTTCCCTGTCGCTATGTTGTATTGTGAGGCTAGTAATAGAGAGATGGCAAACACTGTGATTTAAAATGATCCGAATCCTTCAGCAGTCGTCAACTAAATAGCTAATTTGACAACCATCTAATGATATTTCACATGTGTTAAAGGATTCTCCCTTCCACAGAGAAATAGTTTGGGAAACACATTCTCCTCTAGCCATGCAGACTTAACTTGGGCGAGTAATAAAACTCTACTTAACCGTTCTTCCATTTAGAACAGTGACGGCTGGTGGATTGAAAATGTGGGAGCTGTCAGTGACCTAGGTCAGCCAACATGTAATACCATGCATTTACATACATTATAATTAGGGCCCGGATTTAGACGAAACGCCATCTTTTTTTATGAGTTGTCAGAGACGATGCAATAAATATGTTAGATATATGAGGTTTTTATAGGTCATTAAAATACATTTTTTTTCCACATTTTTCTGATAAATTCATTTTACAAATTGCATTTGTAATTTTAGGCCATTTTATTTACCTTTCGTACTTTTATTCGTCAATTTTTTTTTAATAATCTGTGGTTACGTTCATTTTTATATATTTTTTGCTATCGTATTTTTTGTGCTCAGGCGAGTCAGTGAGAAACCACAGAGCGTTTCTTCAATATCACGTGAAACCATTGTCTCTGCATCCATGTGGATTATTTATTCGAGATCCCTTCAATGCGAGAATCCTTGGATTTGTAATCTTTCCGTTTGTCTCAGGAGAGTAGTGTTTCTATATGGCTGTGTTGATTTTCGTGCAGTGAAAAATGTCAAAATAAAAAAGTGTCTAATGCTATCCGTTAAGACAGTATGTACAGAATTCAATGAACAAGTATTTTCTACTGATGGGAGTGTATTATTTTGCAAGATGTGCGAAATTAAAATCGCTGCAGATAAACGTTTTACAGTACAGCAACATATCGAGCGCGAGAAACATTTGCGCGTTCTTAAAAATATGAACAAAAGAAAATAAGATTACTGATAAAACAAACTGCTTCCACATCAAATAGCAAGTCATATTTATTTTTTAAAGAAATATGTGAAATGTTTGTCAGTGCAAGTATCCCACTAGGAAAACTAAACAATTATAAACTACGTCATTTCTTTGAACGCCATACAGGTCATACTCTTCCAGACGAATCAACATTCCGTAAGAACTATTTAATAAAATGTTATGAAGACACATTGAACCATATACGTGAATGGAAAGAAAATGCATATATCAATTGACGAGACTAGCGATTCAGAGGGACGTTTTATAGCTAATGTAGTGATAGGGACCTTAGAAACAAACAGTCCTGGACATGTTTTTCTTCTGACCTCAGAGGTTTTAGAGGCAGTTAACCGCACTCAGATATGCAAACTGTTTGATAAATCCATGCATTTTCTGCAGCCTAATGGAATACAACATGAGAACTTGCTCCTCTTCCTAACAGACGCAGTGCCTTACATGGTAAAGGCAGCGAAATCTATCAAATAATTTCACAGTAAGTTAGTGCATGTTACCTGTCTGGCCCATGCCTTTCATAGAGTTGCAGAGGATATCAGATCAGAATTTTCAGAAGTGGTTAGACTAATTTCCACAGTAAAGTAAGTTTTTGTTACAGCTCCCTCCCGAACTAAATGTTTTAAAGACAAGGTCCCTGGAGTAGCTTTACTCCCAGAACCAATTTTGACGCGTTGGGGCATTTGGTTGACAGCATGCATATACCGTTGTGACAATTTTCAAATAGTGGGAGAGGTAGTAAATGGGTTTTGATAGAGCAGATGCTAAGGCTATCGGGAGTACACAAGACCTGTTTTCTGATCCTGAAACTGAAGGTTAATTTGCTTGCATTAAATCAAATTTTGCATTTTTGACAGAAACCATCTCATTTAGAAAAAAAAGTGGTATGTCATTGTAAAAGTCTGTAGAATTAGTTAATAATGCTGAATATTTGTATAAACAATGTAAATGGAGAGTTTGGGGAAGCAGTTAGAGAATTGAAATTTGTGTTCGATAAAAATAAAGGGTTTCAAACAATATGTCAAAGAGCCTATATTTTGTCAGGTAAAGAATTCAGAAAAGGTATTTTTGAAGAAGATTTAACAGCCAGTGACATAGTGTGTTTTTTTTTTAATATGCACCCATTACATCTTGGAAGTAGAGAGAAGTTTTCCAAGTATAAAACAGTGTTAGCTGACAACAGAAATTTATTACCAAATTACCAATTTGGGTTTAGAAGCGCTCACAGGACCCCGTTGCAACTAGCGAGACTTATTGATCAGATTGTCACCGGGTTTAATACCAAAAAGAGCACAATAGCAATATTCCTAGACATTGAGAAGGCTTTTGATACGACCTGGGTCAATGGACATCCAAATCTTATCAAAATTATCTCCACTTTCCTAACAATCAGGAAATTTTATGCTTCGGTAAGTGGACACAAATCTAACTGTAAGACCTCTATTAGCGGGTGTACGTCAAGGAGCAGTCCTCTCTCCATTGCTCTACAACTTGTATGTTCTCTAAGAGCAGCATCATTTGCGGATGATACTTGCTTTTACATTCAAACTAAACTCAGATCCATCCATCACCGCATCCTAACGTTTCAGAGATCGTTATCAGTAATTTATGACTGGTACTGTCTCTGAAATATCAACCGCCACCAGTTCAACTAACGATTGGTGCACAAATTCTCCACAATGAGACTACAGTTAAATATCTTGGACTACACCTGGACTCTAAATTAACTTTTAAACATCATATAAATGATGTACAACAAAAATCAAACGCAGCAATAGCTATATTACATCCATTCTTCAGATCCACATCACTATCGCGAAGGATTAAGATTACATTATATGTAACTGTAATCCGGAGCATGCTACTGTACGGCTGCGAGGCTTTGAGTATCCTTGCTAAAAAACATAAAAAGAAAATCCAAATAATTCAGAATCGATGCCTCAAAATTATATTTTCGGCTCCTGTGTACACAAGGATAGCAGAGCTACATGATGCAGCTGAATTGCCCTATCTTGATGCTATAGTGAAAGACCAAGTTACCAAAATGCATCAAAATATTTTGGAACATGATAACCCAATAGTATGCACGATAGGACAATTACCGCAATGGCATACAGTTCATAGAAACATATTCACTCTAGAACAACCTCCATAAGGTCAAATAGTGGTGAAAACATTAGCACATGACGCTGAAACACTATCACAGCGCATGTCCACAAACCTGTAACCATACCCAGCACCAAATTCCTAAAAAATGCCGTTTAGCCAAGGTTACATTAAGAAAGCCACTTACTGATAGCCATTAGTAATTTAGCTGTCCAGGGATGAAAAACTTTCCCAGCAAACAGCACACTGGACGGCAAAAATGCTGT
Organism: Diploptera punctata; assembly: GCA_030220185.1. Taxonomy (NCBI): domain Eukaryota; kingdom Metazoa; phylum Arthropoda; class Insecta; order Blattodea; family Blaberidae; genus Diploptera; species Diploptera punctata. The sequence continues at coordinate 22,645 of JASPKZ010006210.1, read as the reverse complement.
CAAAAACAGACGGACGGACCGCCGATCCTTCACTTTTAATAATAATAATAATAATAATAATAATAATAATAAACTTAAGGGTGAATATGGTGGTGTATTGCAATGCCTGTTTAGTTAATAACTTTTGATATTTTAAATGCAAAATCTTGCCTGTCATATACATCGTATTCAACATCTCACACCTACAAACCGCATAGGAAAAGATATTTGAGACGGCCAAGGAAACGATAGGCTTCAGACCGGAACAGGTCTTCCTGGAAAGGAAGAAGAAGAACTTTTGATATTAGTTTAATAGAAATGAGATTCACCTAGTGATTATTATTGTTTTTTAAATTACTTTATATTACTACTGAGAACATGAATTCTTTTAAAATAGTTACCCAATCAATAATAATCATTATTTGTCTTAGACCATTTCTAATTAACAATTATTAATTAGTTAATTGCTACAAAACTTACAACTTTCATTAGGTCATTTTTTTTACAGTTTTAGGCTATTTTAAGGGAATGTTTTAGGTAATTTTTAAAAATATTTTAAGGTCATAAACATCCGGACCCTAATTATAATTAAGGCGTCTAGAATCCAAAGGAGTTATGTGCACTTTTTGGTCAATGCATTTGATTTCAAATTATTGGCTCATAGTGTCGAACAACGGAGAAAGAATTATCGTACTGGTAATAAAATAATACAAAATCATCTATTTAATGACATTATTAGTGGAACCATACAATTTTTTCCACAATGGCATAACAACTCAATGTTGAGTCTTAGTTTCCCCTTTGTTAGGAGTTACTAGACCAAGTTAATTTAGTCCCGCTTATTTGCCCACAGATGTCATGAATGATATGCGATCAACATACCGACCCAATGAGACAACTAGTAGGCGACTAAGGTATTACTAGGATGAGAAATGTCGGTAAATATTGCTTAGAGGCCTCTTTATTCAGGCTTAAGAATCTTTTACAAGCCTGATCATCTTTAGACTCGGGACCAATGGCTTAAAGTCCCTCCCGGAGGATTTGCTCCTTGGATTTTCCACTCTAAAAAATTCATCGACCGTGGCCGGATTTGAACCTGGGACCAGAGACAGGGAACCGCGACCGATAAATAAACTTAGGAACACCGAAGACGAGAACACGAATAAAACTTGTGGATCATTCAGAAACAAACCAGTAAAATAACATTTTATGAGGCACTAGATGAACAGAAGTTAAATGGGTAACACGAGTATGGAGAAGTGGGCGAAACCCCGAGAAATACTTGCCCTGAATCAGATTAGTCCACTGCGTACCTCACATGGAGTAACCATCAGTCCAATTCAGGACCCACGGGTGAAGAGCGAGTGACTAGCCACTAGCGCAACGGTGTATGTTCCAAGAATCACATTATTTAGGATGTAGTACTGAAATATGTCGGCAGATGCCGAAATGTTGCGGCATGAATTATAATAGAAGATAGTCGATAAGAATCGAATTAGTTTGTAAACAGTGGCCCGTTATGCATATGAAGCTACTACATTTGCATTACAGTAGTCACATATTTAGTTAATTATTGTTTCTACACCGTGATTCAAAATTGACTTTACAACTTTACAAGCTTATAGAAATTTATTTAGAAGACCTACAGAATTGGTTTAAACGTCATATGATAGCACAACTCATCAAGTTTTGAAGACCTACAGAATTGGTTTAAATGTCATATGATAGCACAACTCATCAAGTTTTGAAGACCTACAGAATTGGTTTAAATGTCATATCATAGCACAACTCATCAAGTTTTCACCTATTCAGTCAACGTGGTTCAATGTGGCTTCCGTTGGTTATGCAGCAAACATCCAACCTGAAATCAATCTCCTCCCACACACGTTGCAGCATATCCGGCTTCAGTAACACAGCTGCGGCGGTGATTCGGTTTCGGAGCTCAGCAAGATTGGCAGGTAGGGTCGGAACGTACACTTTATCTTTAAGGAACCCCCATAAAAAAAAGTGCAGTGGCGTTAAATCAGGAGACCGAGGTGGCCATGTTGTTGGTCCCCCATGACCAATCCACCGACCAGGAAACCTCATGTTCAGAAAATCACGGAAGTCGATGAGGTAATGTGGAGGTGCACCATCCTCTTGAAATTGAATGTGTCCTTCTTGGTCGTCTGCATCTATCTGTGGGATAAGAAATTGTTGTAGCATATCCAGATAAATCATACCGTTGATAGTTTTTTCTTGGAAAAAGAAGGGGCCGTACACTTTAGTTTTACTTAGGGCACAAAACACATTCACTTTCGGGCTGTCACGTACGTTTTGCAGATGGAGATGTGGAGGTTCAGAGCCCCAGATCCTGCAGTTATGGGTATTTACTTTGCCACTGACGTGAAATGTAGACTCGTCGCTGAAGATTACGTGGTTCAAATACATTTCAACTTCCTCAATCCAACCAAGCATTTTTGCACAGAAATCACATCGAACCATATTATCATTATCAGTAATGTGTTGCACCATCGAAAATCGGTATGGTTTCAAGTGCAAACGTCTCCGTAGTATGCGCCAAATGGTCGGTTGTGAAATGCCAGTCTCACGTGACGCATGCCGCATTGATTTCCTGGGGCTCTGAGCAAAGCTATCCCTCACTTGTTCAACCACAGCTTCAGCCATATGTGGACGGCCAGTATGCTTGGAATGACTAACAGAACAGCCAGTCCTAACAAATGTTTGGTGCCAAGAATAAATTGTTGGCCTGCTAGGAGGATCCTTACCATACTGGGTACGAAATCTACGCTGAACAATTGTCGCAGATTTAGTTTCTTCGAACACAAACACACAACGAGCACGCTCGGCACCTGTGAAAGCAGCCATTTTGATATGAACTACGTTAGCGCACGCGGTGAGAGAACTAGGTACTATAAAACTATGTCAGTGAAAACTTGATGAGTTGTGCTATCATATGACATTAAAACCAATTCTGTAGGTCTTCTAAATAAATTTCTATAAGCTTGTAAAGTTGTAAAGTCAATTTTGAATCACAGTGTATATATCCAGGAAATAATTCGTGGAGAAACCGCACTTTATGCCTCTCCATGAATTTTTGTTAAGCCCTGCAAAATAGTAGCGCGCACGCGCAAGAGTTATGAACATGATCCATAGATGGCAGGACTATCTGTGTAATCGGCATGACCAATCTCCGTAAAAAAAATCACAGATGTGCTTTTAAAAATGGATGTACACTAACTCGTAATTCGTAATCTAATAAAGTATGTGGCTAACTTTCCACCTACAAAAGGACACAGGACAAGAACCCAAGGATATAAGAAGGTGGTCACCGAGATCACTAGACATCCAGGCGTATAACAGGACCCTGGACCAAGATCAAGTGATCGGGTCTATAGAAGCAAAAGAATTAGACATTGCTGCAACCATGCTACAGGATTGTATACTGGACCCGACGATACATTCACATCCCAAGAGAATAAGCAAGTCGTGGTTCGACTCAGAACACAATCAAATGAGAAACACTAGTATTAGCAAGACTGCACGATCATAAGAATCAACCAGACCAGGAGAAGCAAGAAAAATATAACCAGGACAGAAGAATATAATGTCAATCTGCTTAACGCAAAAAGGACTTCGCACACAAAAAAGAACAACTTTTAAGAGAAGTAGAATACGAACCACACAAAGCCTTAGACGCAAGAAGAACTGCTGCACCGGCGTAACCACGCTCAATGCTACCCATAACCACGCGATCTGCTACCAAATATTACACCGCGTGTAGGTGCTGGATCAAACCAACGTAGTTGATACACATTTTGAATAGAAAACATAGACTGCTCAAATTTAGATATCTTTGCCCCGGCCCATAAAAGGCAAAGATTAATTCAACTTTCCTTAATAAATTATCAAACATGTAATGTGCAGTGAGCTACAGGCTATAATCGTGGAAGCTTTAAGGAAAGAGGAACTCACACACGCTTGAGTAAGCTCTGGAATTTTACCTTCATATCTGACATAGGCTAGCTACTAAATAAATAGGCAAAGGTACTTAAAATAGACAACTAAAGTTTAATGCGAGTCAAAAAGATAGTCAGATATAACATTGAAAATAAATAAATAAGTAAATAATTAATTTGACAAAGAAAATATTACTATCATTGATCATTTATACAAAAAAAAATAATATTAAGAAACATACATACATACATAGTTACATACACACCACTCCAGCCTAGGGATTGGGGTACACGTTCCTTGCGGCCCCACCCCGGCCTAAAGGACTAATAAAGCAAACTAGCTCTTCTGAGCTATATTGACCAGACTCCGATGACAACTGAACCGATGATGATCTGATGTTAGAAAACACAGCTCTTTATGAGAGTTCACAACGAGAGGGGAGAATACGCGATAGCCCACGGCGCGTACTAGAAAAAGGAGGGGGTAGGTAGAGAATTTGGCACTCTTCACAAATATCACACATGAAATGGAGACGCGATGACGTATAGGTTGCGCAGTATGACGTAATCCCTGTATCGAAATCTTGATTTCGGTACACTGCAACAACACCAAACGTCCCGATGGGAAGACTACAACATACAGCTCTCAAACAACATAAGAATCCAGAAGAACTCCCAAAATCGGAAATGATACTTATCATAACAGAAGCGGAAGTATGGTCAGTAGCACAGAGAACCAAGAACAGAAAAGCATCAGGGCCAGACAACATTTCAAATGAACTTATAAAGACCTCACTCCGAAATACAATCAGCATTTGAACAGCCCTATAATAAATGCGTACAACTCCAAAATATACCGTACTTCTGGAGAAAATCAAAATTAAAGATGATATACAAAGGCCGAGGACCACAGGAAGCACCCGTCTCATATAGGAGATCGCTCTAGAATGCGCGCCATTAAAAATATTATCCAATGTAATACGAGAAAGAATATCTGAATGAATCATACCACAAGAACAACATGGATTTATGCCAGGAAGAACGACGATGCAATCAATACAGGAAGTATTATAATACATACGGGAAGCGTTAAGGCAACCCAGAAGCAGTGCATACACGACTTCGTAGACTACCAAAAAGCCTTCGACGGGTGTACAGAAATATGCTTGTTAAAAAACATCAATAATAGCCCGGAAAACCACTTCTTTAAGGTTGTGATAAGTATACTAACAAATAATGTAATAAGCATAAAAGACGACCACCCAGAATCTATGGACATAAAACAAACAAATGGAATATTACAAGGCGATTAACTGATCCCGATGCTGTTTAACATTCTAACAAATGACGTCTTGCAGAATATCACAGCTAAGTAAGTAAAAATACTACTATAAACAGACAACATGCTAATCTTTAGCAAAAACAGCGCTATGATACAGCAGTCGATCAGCAAGCTAGATGAATGATCGAAAGAAAACGATTTGAAACTTAACCAGATAAAGACAAAAGTAATGCAATTTCGTAAAGGTGGAAGAATCAACTCAGAGGATATATTCGTAAGCGGAATATCACACTAGAGATAGTCAATGCATACAAATGCCTAGAGGTGACCCTAGAGATTACCAGATTTACTTTCACAGGACACATTGAAGATAAAAGATCGCGGAAATAAAAGCCACAATGTAAATTAAAAGTCTCAAAAGCCTATCACTAGAAACGGCAACCGCACTGTTCGAGTTGAAGATCGTCCCAGTGGCTTCTTATGCCATCGATTAATATGGCCTTACCTGAATTATAATAACATTAAAGCGCGAGACAGAGCCAAGGCCAGATACCTTAAAAAAAACACTCATGTGTATCGAAAACACGTCCCACACTCGACAAGTGTACAAACTGGAGGGAACGCCAAATTTTATAGTAATACCTAATATCGAAGCACGACCTAAGGCCAACACAAGCCTGCGAAAAAATTCCTGGAGGAATCAAGCCCAAGAAGTAGCAGAAATTGACCCTGTCCTTCTACCCAACACCAGCCATGACAGTGGGGGAAATGGAAGACGGCCGGCTACGAACTGGGACACCTTTACACTCGAGGGACAATACACGTATTCCACGGAAGTATATGCAGCAGAAATGGTTTCCACAACGCCGACAGTGAATAATATGATTGTGAAGTCTGTAAACAATCAAAATACCACATAATCGATTGCACACAAAGAAATCTACCAACATCTCACTATGCAAAGGACAAATACCATATCACATTTCATAAAATGTACTCATTGTGTTTAATTTCTTTATATATATATATATATATATATATATATATATATATATATATATAATATTGTATGTGTATGTGTGTGTGTGTGTGTGTGTGTGTGTGTGTGTCACATGTTATTTCAGTAACTATAAACTAATTCGGTGTACACCAACTTACCCCTTCTTAATATAATAAAAATAAATAAGTAGTAGTGCAATTTCTTACAGTGAATATTAGTCATTCTGGTAGCATAGATAGTCCTGCCATCTGTTGACGAAATGTTGCACATGCGCACTACGATTCTGTAGAACTTTTAAAGAAATTATTGAGAGATTTTGCGTACATAAATGAATACTTAAATAACCAGGCTCACGGGCTAGTGGTCAGCGTTTCTATTGTTCATGAGGTCCCGAGTTCGATTCCCGGTCAGACTATAGACATTTTTCCTTAAAGGTTGCCCCTGGTATGGAATTTGGGTTAAGTATTTTCCTGGAGCATCATAAAATCATCGGGGTTACGTAACTCCACCTTCCAGGTGCCCCAATCTAAGAAATATATTACAATTCTGCCTATACCAGGGGAGAAAGCCAGAAATCTCATAAAATATAATCTGGTAACATTGGACAAAAAAAAAACATGTAAAAATATTTTAAGAATCATTATAAAAGTTAAAATAGTAGGAAATGTCAGTAGAAACTGAAAAGGTAAATAGTGTAACAGCATCATATGAATATTGCATATATGGCATAGTGAGAACTAATCTATACTTGAGCTTAATTTGTTTTTAGGATTGTAGCTGTAATACTGGTTATACTGGCTGCTGTGTGTTCGAATTTTTCTTCACGAAGAAATTCCAAGATACATGCGAGGGTCGTCGGTGGTCAAATGGCAGAAAAAGGGATGTTCCCCTATGTTGTTGTTCTGTTATTTAGTTAAAAAAATCTAAACTGGTTAGAACCATTTGCACTGGAAGCATACTAACAGAACCGCTGGATTCTTACTGCTGAACATTGCATACCAACTCAGGAAATACTAGACGCACGCTACAAAGTTGGTGAAGTTAATTTCATCCACGGAAAATATAACAAAATAAGAAGTTTTGATATTCATACTATGTACCATCTTATACGCTCGAATGAACTTGGCGTAACAATTTGTAATGAATTATGTCTCATAAACTCTGAAGAAAAAATCAAATTTAATAAGTATGTGAATAAAGCGTGTATTTCTAGTTCGAAGACAATGTCGGGAGAATGTATTGCAGTAGGTTTTGGTAGGAATTTCACCTCTGATAAACCAAACAATAACACGCTGATGCATTATGGAGTCTTACATTATAAAGTATTTAAGAAATTTCGCGTTCCTAATATGTCTTTTGTTGATCTTAAAGGTCCACATCCGTTTGTGGGTGATTCTGGGAGCCCGCTCATGTGTGATGGCAAGCTAATTGGCGTTTGTTCGTCGGGCGAATTAAAAAAAATTAATCTGCTAATGTTGCTTATGTAAATCTAGGAAATTACAAAGAATGGATTGAGAAAACCATTACAGAAAAAGTGTTTGACAATGTCTACCATATCACAATCAACAGCACATTTCAAGGCAAATCAAAGTACTTATTTTATATTATTTTGTTTTTATTTTCTTATAGTTCAAATTTGAAACCAATTCAAATTTGCAAGTAAAATGTTTAATGAAATAAAATTTTACAAGCACAACATTTTAAAATTATACCTCTACCGAAGTAAAGTTTCAGTTGTAGTGTAAACAAAGCAAATGTATGACTGCATTTTCATTGGTCGAATAATGGTTTTACCTATAAGTGTGTAAGAAAATGTACTTCGCTCTCTAACACTCGAAATAAAGGAAATAAAAATAATAAAAATTATATTTTCTAGCACATGTCTATATAAGTTATATGGGAGAATCTTTAAATAAGCGTTGTTTTATTCTTCGCACGCGCAATGCAGGCTTAAGATTATTTTACTAGCCTGAAAATATACAGACTCGGGACCCACGGCTTAAAGTATCTTCCTGAGGACTTGTTCAATGGATTTTTCCAACTAAAAAAATCCATCGACCCCCGGCCGGGTTTGAACCCGCGACTCTCGGGATAGAAGCAAGGAATATAACCACCAGACCACCGTGGGCGACATAAATCTATATGTAAAAAGTAAAAGTGAAGTAATCCCACTACAGGCCTCAGGAGGCCCTTGGGGCAGTAGGAGGTTAAGGCTAGATAATAATAATAATAATCCCTATTAGGTTCGTCTTCCGGGCATATAGGCCGTGGTCCAGTCGTTCTTCTACTCGACGTTTCGTATACTGCTGCGGTAGACATCTTCAGGAGATAACTGACTGCTCTCTCTGTGAACTCCTCAACAGTCGGGCTGCAGACTGGCTGGTCGTTGGAAACTCCCTCCCTATTTATAGGCACGCCCCTGGTGGAGAGGCGGTTTTCTGCGCCGGTCCGTGTTGCGTGCTGTTTTGTCCAGGCTGTCGCTAGCAGAAGTCATAGGCTTCGTTGTCGTATTGTGCAGTGCCGGGATCCAGATTTTGTTTATCTTCATGGTTTCTTCTTTTTTGTTAAAGGAATTTTTTGTGTTTATATATTTCAATGGCTTCTCTGTACAGTCTGGTGTAATAATGTGATGTTTGGGACAATACTGTGTTTTTCTTCGAATCTTATTATATGTTCTTGGGTGTTCATCCAGTGTTCCGCTACGGCTGATTTTTCCTTTTGTTTTAGTCTGTAATGCCTCTTGTGTTCTTGCAATCTTGTGGTAACCATTCTTTTTGTTGTGCCGATATAAACCTGTCCACAACTGCAAGGGATGCGATATATACCGGCAGTACTTAACGGATCTCTTGCATCTTTGGCTGGGCGCAGTATATTGCTGATTTTTTGTGTTGGCTTGTAGGTTGTAGATATGTTATATTTATTTAATATTCGACCAATTCTCTCCGTTATTGTCTTGATATATGGTAGGTACACCTTACCCTTAGCCTCCTCCTTGTTCCCGTTTTCGGATTTGTATTTATTGGGATTTATGGCTCGGCAAAAATCTGTTTTGCTGTATCCATTGGATTGAAACGCTGCTTGGAGATGATTATTTCTTCTTGTAGATACTGTGGTTCCGAAATCCTTTTGGCTCGTTCCACCAGGGTTTTAATTATTCCGCGTTTTTGTCTGGGATGATGGTTGGACTGCTTATGTAGGTATCTGTCTGTGTGAGTCTTTTTCCTGTATACCTTGTGTCCAAGTGTCATGTCTTGGTTTCGAATTACTAAAACATCCAAAAATGGTAGACTGTTGTTCTCTTCTCTTTCCAGGGTGAATTGGATGCTGGGACAAATACCATTTAAATGTTGCCTGAAGTTATCAAGTTCTTCTTCACCATGCTCCCAAATGACGAATGTGTCGTCCACATATCTCAGCCAAACTGAAGGTCTTAATGTAGCATTCTCCAAGGCCTGTTTTTCAAATTGTTCCATGTAAAAATTGGCTATTACGGGGCTTAATGGACTTCCCATGGCCACGCCATCTATTTGCTCGTAGAATATTCCTCCCCATTGGAAATACGTTTCTGTGAGGCATATGTTATACAGCGCTACTATGTCTGGGGGAAAGAGTTCTTGCAAGTATGTCATAGTGTCTGGGATAGGTATCTTAGTAAATAAAGAAACCACATCGAAGCTTATTATTTTATCGTTTGGCTTGAGTTTCAGAGCGTCTATTTTTTCTATGAAGTGCGTGGAAAAAATAGACGCTCTGAAACTCAAGCCAAACGATAAAATAATAAGCTTCGATGTGGTTTCTTTATTTACTAAGATACCTATCCCAGACACTATGACATACTTGCAAGAACTCTTTCCCCCAGACATAGTAGCGCTGTATAACATATGCCTCACAGAAACGTATTTCCAATGGGGAGGAATATTCTACGAGCAAATAGATGGCGTGGCCATGGGAAGTCCATTAAGCCCCGTAATAGCCAATTTTTACATGGAACAATTTGAAAAACAGGCCTTGGAGAATGCTACATTAAGACCTTCAGTTTGGCTGAGATATGTGGACGACACATTCGTCATTTGGGAGCATGGTGAAGAAGAACTTGATAACTTCAGGCAACATTTAAATGGTATTTGTCCCAGCATCCAATTCACCCTGGAAAGAGAAGAGAACAACAGTCTACCGTTTTTGGATGTTTTAGTAATTCGAAACCAAGACATGACACTTGGACACAAGGTATACAGGAAAAAGACTCACACAGACAGATACCTACATAAGCAGTCCAACCATCATCCCAGACAAAAACGCGGAATAATTAAAACCCTGGTGGAACGAGCCAAAAGGATTTCGGAACCACAGTATCTACAAGAAGAAATTAATCATCTCCAAGCAGCGTTTCAATCCAATGGATACAGCAAAACAGATTTTTGCCGAGCCATAAATCCCAATAAATACAAATCCGAAAACGGGAACAAGGAGGAGGCTAAGGGTAAGGTGTACCTACCATATATCAAGACAATAACGGAGAGAATTGGTCGAATATTAAATAAATATAACATATCTACAACCTACAAGCCAACACAAAAAATCAGCAATATACTGCGCCCAGCCAAAGATGCAAGAGATCCGTTAAGTACTGCCGGTATATATCGCATCCCTTGCAGTTGTGGACAGGTTTATATCGGCACAACAAAAAGAATGGTTGCCACAAGATTGCAAGAACACAAGAGGCATTGCAGACTAAAACAAAAGGAAAAATCAGCCGTAGCGGAACACTGGATGAACAACCAAGAACATATAATAAGATTCGAAGAAACACAGGTATTGTCCCAAACATCACATTATTACACCAGACTGTACAGAGAAGCCATTGAAATATACCTAAAACACAAAAATTCCTTTAACAAAAAAGAAGAAACCATGAAGATAAACAAAATCTGGATCCCGGCACTGCACAATACGACAACGAAGCCTATGACTTCTGCTAGCGACAGCCTGGACAAAACAGCACGCAACACGGACCGCGCAGAAAACCGCCTCTCCACCAGGGGCGTGCCTATAAATAGGGAGGGAGTTTCCAACGACCAGCCAGTCTGCAGCCGACTGTTGAGGAGTTCACAGAGAGCACGCAGTATCTCCTGAAGATGTCTACCGCAGCAGTATACGAAACGTCGAGTAGAAGAACGACTGGACCACGGCCTATATGCCCGGAAGACGAACCTAATAGGGATCAAGACGCCGGCCGTGAAAGCCTACAGTTATAAATAATAATAATAATAATAATAATAATAATAATAATAATAATAATAATGAAGAAATCAATTGGTATGGCAGCATTACTTCTACGCTGTTCTTGGAGCAGCCACTGTCTTCACGTCACCTGTTTGTTGCTCCCCTTATGTCATGTCTGTCGTCAAAACGAGAGCACGGGATTTTGAGCTCGTTCCCTAGAGTAACGAGACAATTAAGTTTGTTGTAAACGTAAGTAAGCGCAGCTATCCTTACTGCAAGGACACTGCGTCATTTTGATCTCATGCTTCCAACATTCATGACAGTATCGGGGTCTTGGAGAGAGACATTAGGTGACACATTGTGATCCATCCGTGACTTAAAGGTTTTAATTCAAACTAAAAAAATATATCTTTGTTTTGTGTATGGCGGCCACTCAATTCAATGCGGTGTATATTTATTTAAGCCTTCCTGTAACTTATATTGGTTGCTCTCAGAAGTCGGTCCTGGTGGTTGGTGGTGCTGATTAATGATTACAATACTCACCTCTTGTCCCTAATGTTTCTGAGTTCAAAATCGGCAAGTGTTATATGTAAAAATCCTGAGTATGGGTTCCTTCGGAAAGGAACTAAAGCCGCGATTCCCTTATCGTATACTGTCTGCCTGCTTATACCCATACAACCACATGTGGTTGTATTTTCCTTTATATGAACATGTACAGGTATGAGCCGAGTAGTTAGTAACCAAATGGCTCGTCATCTAATTAGTGGCGTACCCGAACTGTTCAACGAGATTCCCTCTGTCTCTATCATTTCCCTTAAAAAAGACACTTGTCAGCCATTTAATGGATGGAAAAGCCCGATTAAAGTTTGTTCAAAGGCTCTAATATAGGCTTCCGGTTCTTTTAAGAGCTCGAAAAACCGTCGGATTCGGGATCCACAGCTCAAATTCCTTCCAGAGACCTTATAATTTTCGATTTTTACATTTTAAAATTCCTCGTTGGGTTGAACCCGTGACCATCGGGACTAGAGCAAAGAACTTAACCCCTACATCTCCGATCGCAATCGTGCCATATATGAGCGGAACGTAAAAAAACCGTATACATGAAAAAGCCAATCACGCAGGAATTGCTTATAATAAACAAATTCCCCAAATTTTTTAAAGAGCTTGGTTGTATTAATTGAGACTCCCTTAGTAGTTAACATTTATCAGAGATGTTATCAATCTGGTCGTAAATCTTTTTTCTCTAAGGACGAAATTTATTTTCATTCATGTGTGTAATTTGCATCTTTATTTTTAGCAGTTATCACCTTATTCCTCAATGTAGTTATATTCACAACCAAGCAAAACGAGTTACCAATCAATGGTTTAGAATAGTGATAACCCATTCCTAAGAAAATTATCTATGATTACGGCAATGCAGATCTTTGACACGAAGATAATCCCGATCGTGAGCTATGGTTTGGAACTCATATGGCCTTACCTCACAAAGAACGACCTTAAGAACATAGAGAAAATTAAGTCAGTCTTATCTAAAGAGAATACTATGTATATCCAAATTTACACGCTTCCCGACTGGCATATGAACTCTCAGGAGAGACCTTCTTCATAGAACAATTGCGAATGCTTATACTCTTACCATCCACCGCAGCCTACCAAGATCTTCTAGCAGAGCTCCAAGCTAAGAAAAAAGAAATTTGGATAGAATTTTACGCAATAGAAGCAATGGTAAATCGAACGTGGATGGCTACAAACCAAGATCTTCGCCATTTTGTAAATTCCCTAGCAGTACATGGATACCATCACAAAGCACAAAGTGTGTAAAATGAAGACCTACCACGACCCAGGCGCAGCATGCATGTGCGAGTTTTGTGAACTATCTTGCGATCGTTACCCACGTCACAGCATGTAAAAAAGACACCCAAATCATTAATTGAGACCTGCACAGATTCATAATGATTGCAAAAGCAAAGTGAACTAATAAAACTCTAATGCACAACTTGTGCGCATTTTCGTTTATATATAAAAAAAATAGTGAAAACCCACTGTTTATTATAAGTCACAGAGTAAAGAAATTGTTCCACAGCCAACTTTATACAAGTTAGTGTAAAGGTTTTGTACATGGCTTTACCGCTCAGATGGCTCAGACAAAACAGAAATCTAATATGGCGGATGATTGTATCCCTTTGTTTTACTGTAAAAAGTGATGTATGGAGGAGTAGTAACGACGTCACTGTTGTTTCCAAAGTAAATGTTTAATGTAAACATAAACATTTAAATAAGAGAGAAGACAGATCATTTGTGGCTATCGAGATGGGCTGAAACTGATGAAGATGGACTAAATGTAAGGAACAATGTTTCAGTAACCAATTTATATAGCTTGGCGGCATTGTCAATAAAATTATAGTATAAAGTGACATTTGTTTAATGTAGAAGTTGTGTTAGTCCCAAAAACAATAGCGTTATTGACATGTGGACTTTAGTGGCGATTTTATGTTTTAATCCAGCATTATTTTTTGTTTTTAGTTTTGATTTTATTACATTTGAAATTAAGTAACGATTGTATTTGTATTTATTTAAAAAAATAAATATATATTGAGGGGAAATGGGTAAAATATGTTTACGGTCCGCATATTTCAGTTATTTTTTATTTAGAAATTAGAATGACAGTTTTCAGTTCAGCTCTTTGAAAGTTTTCCTAACCTAAATTAAGAATGTTTTTATTTGTAAATAATTATACATTAAAACTGGCATTATCAAATAAAATTTAATGAGATATTAGGCAAGGTAATCCCATCACTTGTGATATAGTTTAAAATATTATTTTGTGGTTACTTACTATCACTGGCACTATCGAACCCGTAGGTTCATGGCCGCACGGACGTACGCTCTCCATACATCCCTATCCTGAGCTAATGCTTTCCAATCATTCCCTGTATAATCTACTTCCCTCAAATCATAGTTAATGTTATTTTCCCACCTCATTCTTGGTCTACCAACTGGGCGTCTTCCCTCTGGCTTTCTTACAAGAAGCTTCCATGCAAGTCTTTCATTCCCCATACGTGCAACATGTTATTTTGTGGTTACATTGCAAAAAGTAGATTTCCGTTTTTGGAGATAATTTTTGTTTTAAAATGAAGCTTAGACATGCCCAACAATAAAACATAAAAAATGTGTGGAGAAAATAACCTATTTCGTAATTTTTTTAAAGTTCTACAGAATAGTGTGTGCATTCTCAAACAATTATGGAATTGTCGCCATATGGTACTATATACCTGTGAAATTAGCATGACCATCCTTCACAATAAATTTCTAAGGCAGAACTTGGCTCAACAGTACCACTACCTTTCCCTTCATTTTCCATAGTATATTCTTGTAATATTGTTACTCTACTTACTTCTTCTGTTTTTATCAACATTTTGTAATATTTTAAATGTTTTTCAACGATGATTATAACACTTTTTTTGGCTCAACTGCACTTCTACTAGCGCTTGATTTTTCAGTTATATTGTTGTAAACTATAGCTCTTCTTCTGTATTTACTAACATAATTTAATATTTTAAACTTTTTCAAACAATTTTTATAACATTATTAGACAATTTTGAAGTATTTATTTAAATATGTAAATCACAATATTATGACACTGTTAGACAATATCGTGATGCTAACTGCTATTTTCTCTACAGAGTATATTACTTAGTCTATGATTTTCTATCGCTGGTTGGATCAGCATTAGGGAGTGATCAGTAAGTGTACACCCATTTTTAATAAATGTTTGGTAATTTTAATATTATTAATATATTTTTTAAACATAGATTTGGGGATTTATTGCAAATATTGGTCGTTCAAATTTCATAGCGATGGATAATAATCGAGGATGATAATCGATATGTGGTTCGATTGTTGGTTATCGCTGCCTCTATAAACTCTGGCGCATGCACACTGCAGTTCTATACGACTTTGAAAATATTTCACGCTAGTTTAAGTGCAGTTTTTCCCTTTTTTTTTTTACAATTTTTATATATATTTATTTATTTACAAGAAATACGGTAACATTATGACTTTTTAGACAATATTGTGATACTAGCTATTTTCCCTCTTCCAATGTTGCCACCATAAACAATTCACTTACACTATTTTTTTTAGGTTAGTACAATTTTTGTTAGGATAGTGTTAATTAGTGTATATTTAGATTAGTATACACTTCAGTAAGTAATATGCATGTAATTTATTTTGTTAGGTTAGGAAGGGAGAAGTTAGTGTACATCCATTTATAATAAACATTTGGGAATTTATTTTGAAGGTTGGTCATATCGCATATGCAAACTAGTGACAGCTCTATAAACTTTCTGTAGGACTTCAAATATATGTGGTTCCACATGGCGACAGCTCTATAAACTCGTGTGTATGCACACTGCTATTCTGTAGGACTAGAAAATATATTCTGAAGAAGTAATTCGCTGTCCCAAGTTGTGGTGACATTTTGAAGCAGTAATTCTCTTCATGCCCGATGTTGTAGTAACATTTTGAAGGATTGGTGTCCGAAAAAGAATTACTGGGTTTGATTTTCGGTAGAGCTGGATTCTTTTCTCAAGGTCGGAAGTTGGTATACTGGATAGGAAAACACTTCACAATCATAAAAAAAATGTTTCTTGTAGAAATAATTACAAATTTATTCACTTTGTAGGTTCCCAGCAGATTAAGTAAATTTAAGTGGTATTATTCTTCACTATCAATTAAAATATATTCTTTTCTTGTCTGGAATCAATTACTCTTGTATTACATATTACATTTTATCTTGAGAACTCTTCTTGCTTCTATGTTGAAAGTTGTATGCAGAATGACTAGTGTAATTCTTTTATAATTTTAAAGAACATTATTACATCACATGATAGTAATTTTAAATTCTATTGGTTAATAACCCATTAATACAAGATTTAAATTTCATTTGTTAAATCAAAAAGTCAATTGTTTTAACATCCAATCAGAGTTTAGTTTACTTTCGTTTAAAAATATGAAATAAAGCAGGTGTTCTTATTACAGTTATAACAGAAAGCTTTATAATTCTGACAACAATGACTTAAAACAATTTTAAAAGCATTATTTAGAAAGACTGTTATGTAATACAATTTATTTAATTGTTACTAAGCCATTTTTATTCAACAATGAACAACAATTAATTATTTAGATGTTTTTCTTTATTTAAGTTATATTTGAATATTAAAAGAATTTTAAAATACAAAATTAACTTTAACTTTCATATTTATTATGATATTAAAATCCTGCTTTAATTCGGAAAGGTAAACTACAGTTTTCCCCGAATGTTGAGCCATGTGCAGACAATGCAGAAACGAACTAGAAAATTAACAAATTTTAAAGCACCATTTCACATTTTGCTTCTATTAACTTACTATATGTAACATTGATCTGCTAGCTTAAACACAATGGTACGTAGTGTATTTTTTGAACTTATGTAAGAAAAATTCACTATGGGGTTTAATTTAAGAATTAAATTAAAGTGCTTAATAACTCACCTCATCCAGTTCCACAGCCAACTTTATACAAAATGGTGTAATGGTTCCGTACATGGCTTTACTGCTCAGATGGCTCGACAAAACAGAAATCTGATGTGGAGGATGATTGTATCCCTTGTTTTACTGTATGAGGTGAGGTATTAAACACTTTAATTTAATTCTTAGTGTATTTTTCTTTGTGCACAATTACATAAGATGTAGGTTGTTAATAAACTCTAACACTAAACATTATGGGAAGTAGATTTACAGGTAATATGTTAGGTGAGGACATGTTAGTGTACACTGGATTAGTTTATTGTTCAATGATTAATGTGTATGTCATTTATTTGGTTAGATTAGAGAGGGGTAATTTTAGTGTACATAAAATTAATATATAGTTTACTGAATAATATGTAATTTTTTTTATTTGGTTAGGTCCGAGAGGACCAAGTTAGTGTAGGCCTATACCAGATTATTTTTTTAAAGTTACTGAATAGTAATAAAATTAGGTAATTATGAAGAAACTTTATATGAACGATTAAATAAGAAATGAACGATAACTAAACTACTTAATTGTTCTCGTTCATTTCAACTAGGTTTTTGAAAAAAATCAAGTACACTTTTTGATACTAGATGTCTCTTTCTCCTATTCTCCCTTTAGCCTATTTTCTATTCCAGAACTACTTCAATTCCTTTTCTACCACATAATTTCATGTAATTCACAACTACATTACTAACACATTATAAATGACACTATTACTTACCATGGATTATTTCGATGGGATTCGAAACTTGGACCTTGAGATCTATAGCACCATGCCTTAACGAACTTGGCTAACTAGCTGCATTATAAAATAAGCCTTATATCTTATTGTCTGGGATTTGGAAAATTTAAAAGTTTAATTGTAATATTTCTTGACATGTAAATTACTTCTCACATAGAAAATTAAACAGCATTACTTGGTTTTAGGTAAATTAATACATAAATGTAGAAAAATGGGCACAAAATAGAAGAATCACAATTGTCATATAAAATGTGACGTCATTGCCATTGTTTATCTTCAACATTCATAAATTAATATTTATAAAATTCAATATAACCAATATTGAGGGAATTTAGTAATTATTTAAAAAATATTAATATAAGTTCATAGTGAGTGTAGAATATATTTTTACCGACTCATTTCATGGATTTCAAATTTCTTTGATACCAGCAGTTTCAGACAATATCTTGTCCCTCTTCAGTCATGGCTTCCACTGATGAAATTCTCTGGTTGTTGATTTCTCTAAGGACATCACCCTCTTGTGCTGCCATCTTTTGTATTAAAATTTTTATCCACCGGAATATCGAAATTCATAGATCAATATTTATTCTTCTGAATGAATATCATTTCCCAAATTGTCAATTCCACCGGGTTTATCTAATGTTTCAAAAGTTTTGCCTCTTTTTCAATTTTATGATGTTCTAGCAAACTATGTGCAGCAATTGCTGATTTTTCAATTCACAATTTTTAATATTTCTAAAATGTTCTTTAGTGTGTGTTTATAATTCCAACGAAAGATGGCAGTACAAGAAGTGATGTCCTTAGAAAAATCAACAACAACAGAATTTCATCAGTGGAAGCCATGACTGAAGAGGGACAAGATATTGTCTGAAACCGCCAGTATCAAAGAAATTTGAAATCATATGAGGTGAGTCGTTAAAAATATATTCTACACTCACTAGTAATGATATAACCTCATAATGTTTACTTCCCAATATTCTTCTTCTTCTTCCTTCCAAGTATTTAGGCCAAGGCCTGTTACGATCCTATAGAAAATTTTTCCTCCAGCTTCTTCCGAAAAATTCTCGTATAAGACTTGAAAGCATAATGATAGTCCCTTCGATTGGTTAATTTAAATATATATTAATATAAGTGCTTGTATATATCCAGTCTTCCTCAATTAAAATGGATTTTGTTTTAAAAAATTTGTTTAATTAGTTAAAACATGTAGGCCTTTCAGAACATGTTTCCATCTTCGGCATGTCATTTGATTGGCGTTTTATAATAGCATAACAGACCTGAACCCAACAGGTTGGCAGTTTATGCGCCAACATTTGTACCAAATGACATGCCGAGTTGGGAGATGTTCTGGAAGTCCTACCGATTTTAACTCCTAACAAAGTTTTTTTTAAACAAATATCTATTTTAATTGAGGATGACTTATATATACAGGTACTTATATGAACATTTTTAATAATTTATTCATATGTTGTATTAGTAGGGACGGCACAAAAATTGTATTCAAGTTTCTTTCTAATTGAAGCAATATAAAATTTCTAATCGAAATGTGACCTAATAACCAAAGCTATTCGGAATGGCATTAATGTAATGTTAGTGTGATTTATTATATATATATGTATGTTTAATTTAAGTTCAGATGTTTGTTCATGCGAAGAAAAACTGAAATATTATCAAACGATTTATGCAATATTAAAATCTAACACAAAAATATGGTCTTACTAGTAAATAATGTGAGACAAAAAGGGACTAAGTTTAGTGTGAATTTATTTCGGTTGGTGTGGAATTTACTTTTGTTAGATTTTACAAACCTTTTAGAGATGCAATTATGTTGTTTAGAAAGCAACAAACATTTCCTTTAACTTCTTTCTTAAAATCAAGACCCACATGTTTAAAAGTGTTGTATTATATCATCATCATCATCATCATGAACAAATTCGTTTTAGGCCATGTGGCCTGTACGGTAAACCTAGCGAAGATGGTCTTGATCTTTCCACCGATGTTTTTGTCTTCCTTGGTCCCTATGTCCAGTTGGGGTATATTGGAATGTCCAATTTTGGAAGTCTATTTCTTGCCATTCTTCTCAGATGATTTTTCCATCTTGTTGGGTATCTTTGTATATCTTCATTTAAACCTTGTTACTCCAAGTTTTCCTCTGATAGTAGTGTTCCTTTGGTGAATCCAGTCCTATTAACTCCTAACAATGATCGTAAGAAGCGCATTTGGCTTACTTCAAGTTTATGAGAGTTTCTTTTATTTTAAAATCCAAATTTCACTTCCATATTTTAGGGCAGCTTTTGATGTGATGTTATTATGTACTCTAGTTTTGTCTCTGTCCTCATCTGTTTACCAAAATGTCTTCGTATTACCCCATTCATTTTATTATATGTTTTGTAATTTTGAATCAATGTCACTCTTATACTCTGCAAATACACTTCCTAAGTAAGAGGCATCTGACACTTGTTCTATAATTTTTCCATCAATCTCAATTTTCACCCTTGTATGTTTTTTTCCACACATTTCCATTGTTTGGATTTTGATGTGGAAATTTTCATATTATATATTGCTGGCAATTTTGAATAATTTGATATGCTGTTATTTGTAAGCTATCTTCGGAATCTGATAATATTATTTGATCATCAGCATATAATATTGTTTGAATTATTTTATTCCTAGTTATTGAAATTCCACTGTTTACTGTTTGTTTCAATTCTTGGCACTACTCTGTTAATATATATATTGAATAAGATTGGAGATAGTCCACATCCTTGTTGAACACCCTTTGCTTGTTGTTTATGTGTTCTGTTATTTCTCCATCTGTTAATTTAATTTTGATTTTAGATTTTGATATAACGCTTTTTATGGCTCGTATTACATGTGAGTGTTATATGTTCTTCATGCAGTATCTGCCAAGTTTATCTCGGTTTACATTATCATATGCCTTTTCATAATCTATAAATAGCATGTACAGTGGGAGATTAAATTCTCTCCTTTTTTCCATAATTTGTTGCAGGGTAAATATTGCATCTATAGTGCTCCTCCCTTTTCTAAATTCCACATTGTTCTTCTTCCAAAAATGTTTCACTACTTACTGATAATTTATTTTTAATTATTTTGGCATATAATTTAGATGCAGTTGGGAGTAAGGTAATGCCTCGGTAGTTATCAAATTTTTTTTTCTGATCGTTTTTATGTATATTAAATTACTAGACCCCGTTTTTCCAATCCGTTGGAATATTAAGACAATGCCAAATATTGTTAAAAAGTTCTAATAGTTTCTCTTTCAAGGCAGTTCCTCCATACTTAAAAATTTCTAAATTTTAAATCATCTAAACCTGGACTTTTTCTGTTCTTGGCCTTCTTTAAAACTTCTTCTAGTTCATCCATTGTTATGTCTGGTTTTGTCTATTTCATTTTCACAAGTCAAATTCGAAGTAATTTTTTCAGTGATGAGTGGTTGGTTCTGACCAAAGATTTTTGTAGTAAGTAATAACCAATCTTGTTTTGGTATCAGATTAACATTAATTTTGTCTTTTGTTTCCATCTGTAATTTTTGAATATTTTAAATCCCCTGTCTTTGTGCTCCTGTAAAACACGTCTACAGGATTTTACAAATTTATCCCAATCATCCCTTCTATATTTTCTAGACAATTTATAACCTTAGCTCTGAGTTTTTTATATTCTGTATAATGTTCCTCTTGTTTAGTTTGTAAATACACTTTATAGGCTTTTTTCTTTTGTTCAATATTTTCTTTAATTCAGGATTCCAAGTTCGTAATCTCTTTTTGTTTTGTATTTGTTTATATCCGAGACTCTCATATGCTGCTTCCATGATTGCTTGTTTTAGATTTATCCAGTCCTCTTCAATATCGCCAGTGCTTGTTTTAAGTTTATTCTTTATTCTATTTTGATATAATATTTGTGTACTTTGGTCTTCCAATAAGCGAATTTTAAACTTTTTTGGTATCTTATTTTGTACTGTCTGCTTGTATTTTCTTGTGCTGATGTGTTTGTGATATAATTTTATTTTGCTTTCTACAAGAAAATGGTCACTATCAATTTCACTTCCTGTGTACACTCTAGTATCATTTACAGACTTTTTAAATTTATTATTAATTAGTATATAATCTAGTATAGACTTTGATCCCCTTGCTGCCCATGTATATTTGTGTATTTTCTTGTGTCTAAAGAAGGAGTTTGTGATTCTTATATTATTGAATATGCAAAAATCTATTAGCAGTTTACCATTATTGTTGCAAGTTGGTTCTTCTGATCCAATGCATTCTCTTATCGGTTGATTTCCGACTCTTGCATTAAAATCACCAGCAATTATGAGATAATCTTGTTTATTTACTTTGTCAATGGTTTCTTGTAAAATATCATAAAATTCTATGGTTTCTGAATCGTTTCCTTCTACAGGGGCATAAATTCCAATTATAGTCAAATTATGTCCTAAAATTTTTATTCTAAAACTGTTACGATTTTTGGGGAAATCCATTGGTAATATAAAATGTTGTGTTGCAAATTGTTCCTTATTAAAATTGCGACTCTTGATGATGCCCAGTTCTCTGCTGGAACTCCAGAATAAATCATTACATATTTTCCTAATTCTTCTGATCCTTTGTTCTTCTTTTTTGTTTCCGAAATAATGCAATGTCAATTTTTTCTTTTGTCTAACTCTACTTCTAACTCTTCTTCTTTATGTGTTATTCCTCTCACATTCCATGTTGCAAACTTTGAGATCCTTAATCATTAACCTATTTCTTGCTTTATCGTCATCAGTGTGATCATTCCAGTCTTTGCTTAAGTTTATTCGAGTAGTAGGAAGTCCCCTGGGTTGGATACCAGCCATCCACAGAGCAAGACTAGTGGTAGGGCTGCTACCTTATAGCCTCTAGTCAGGCGTTCAA
>JASPKZ010006209.1:0-45764 GCA_030220185.1 Diploptera punctata | reverse complement strand
TTTAATTTTCTTTGCATACACTGTTAGCTTAGTGCAACATGTTTAGCACAGAAGAACGGGTTGCCATTGTTTGTGCACGGGTCGCGGATTCTCATATCAAGACGCCAGAGCTGAATTTTACCCTTAATTCCGTAAACCAGCCCCCCCCCAAAAAAAACACACATTCGTCTGCTTGTAAACAAATTTAAGCGTACCGGCAGTGTGTGTGATGAGGCATACCATGGACGACAACGCATGTCAACAGAAAAAAGTGCAGCAGGTTCAAATTGCCAGTGATAATCCAAACGCATCAAAGCGATGCCTCAGTAGGGAGTTGAATGCCCCTCGCAAAACAGTGTGTGGAAAATTCTACGTTCCACTCTACGAAAATGTCCTTACTACGTCTGCTTAATTTACGGAATCGTATCACAGAAGCAGCAGACTTTTTTATGGTTTAAATGTTAAGGTCTACATTTCGTTGCACAGCTGAAAGATGAAGTATGTTTTCAACTAGAAGGTGAGCATTTGAAAAGGCAGAGAATATGTGTAAAACTTCACAGTAACATTGATTTTTCAATCATTGCCTTCCTTCATTGAAATATATAGTGACTTTAGAGACACCGTATATAGTATGGGCAGTGAATTTAGCTGGTATTTCAACAATTTAAAATAATTGTTTGTATTGAGCGTTTCCACCACTTCTTTTACACAAAAGTAACAACCACCATTCTTGATTAAATTTAACATACGTTTTCTTGAATGCATCCATAGTTTACAGTTTGTACAACGCTCGGTAACACTGGGCAACAAAAAAAATAAACCCTTTTTTTGTCTCAGAAAGAAAAATATGTGATTCTGATAGTTTCTTTTTTTTTCTCCTGAATTCAAATATGATATCGGCTTTTCTCCATCACGGAAGGTTTCCGAGAGACAGGAATTTATAATTTAAAACCCTTTAATATTTTCTACATTCGTAACTATACAATATTCGAACATTCGGACTCGCCTATAAAGTAAGAATGATTTTATGCTATATTTCGCCTGTGGAGCATCCGTCTTGATGGTCCAACAATAATCGGTCAGCATATTAGGATTCCATTTGCCTTCATATATCTTTTCCATAGCTGAAATCATTTGAGTTAGTTCATTTGGTTTATTTTACAATGGACAAATGGACAAAAAAGTTTATTAAAAATAATTATATAAATCCATTAATCGAAATTGAAATAAAAAACTGTGGGGATGGAGAAATTCCGAATACATATTTGAAAACACAATAAAAAAACTGCATTAAGTACAACTATTGGTACTCATGAGACAAAAATCATGTTGACCAGTGTAATCGTTTTGTCTGAATAGCAGCATTTTCTCCAACTAATCAAAGGTTACAGATGATCAGAGCTGCGTTTACTCCAGGCCCTCAAGCGCGGTTCCGCACTTAGGCTACTTAATTGGCATCACCATACGAGAACATGTAATTAAATCTTTAGAGAATAAATAGGATGTATAACTCAGTTGTATTAATCATATGTTGTTATATGCTGATGATTTATTATTAGGCGATGGTGAGAATAATAAAAGCGAACACGCATGTTCTATTAAACAACACCAAAAATCTGAGATTAGATGTCAATGCCAATGAAATTAAATATAACAAGTAGAAAGTCATTACTAAAACGTAATGGACACACAAAAAATAAGGTAATTTGAACAAGTGGAAGAATAATTTAAATACAGGAATAATAACAAACATGAATGAGTGTACATCCATCCATAGTCATTCTGCCCGAGGGCAGGCCTTTCACTGCAATCATAGCATTTTCATGCTATGCTTTGCAGCTTTACTAGGGAATTATAGGTGTGGTAGCTTCCCGTTGCTTTCTACACCGGTGAAGGATTATAATGATGATAATGATAAGGATGATGGCCATATGATTTTGGGGACCTTTTGGGCCTTAAAGTTTTCCTGACGTTTGTCTTACAGGTGAGGAACAACCCCGATAAAAACCTCACCCAGAAAAACTGTCCCGACTGGGGATCGAACCCGGGCCCGCTGCGTGACAAGGCAGCACGCTACCTCGAGACCACAACGGTGGACAATGAGTGTACAAAGATATTAAAATACACCCAATTGTATGGTGCGGAAGCATGGACATTAAGGGGACCTACTGGTGAATTTTATTATTTTTTTTATCTGATTGTTTTGAAAATTTTATCACATACATCATGTGCTTATAGATGTGTTTCTGTGAAGTTTGGTGTTTATAAGTAGAATACGGCAGAATTATGATTTGTATTTAAAAAAATACTTCTTACGATGCATTTTTTAATATTCTCTCATGAAATTTGAGATTCAGAGTCTATATGATTCCACTAAACACATTTGCTATGCGCAAAAAAAAAGGGGGGGAGGATACTGCTTATTTTTCATTTTTTGGAAAAAAAATCCTCTCCATGCATTTCCATCTCAATTTAAAAGAATACATGTGTCTTAGACTAGTAACTGCATAGCAAATTTGAATTGGCATATATTGGGAAGTCTAACTACAAAATTTCACTTCGATAGTATAAAAATTGTATCGTAAGGAGCATTTTAAGTTTTGGAAAATCTCAGGAAATGGAAACAGAAAAAGCACACATAAAGTTTTAGTAGTAGGTTCTAATGCTGACCACACGTGCAAGAGTGTTTAGACTCTTACGTCACGGACTCAATTTTGCTCCTACAATAAAAATATTTACATGAAAATTATCCTAAAGAATCAGAGTTATTAAAAGCAAATAAACAAAAATTGCATTTTTTGCCATTTTTTCCCCTCAAAATTTTCATCATTCGGTGCCCTTAAGCAGAGAGCAAGCACATAAACCGTTGGTTACAGAGATTGACTTTTCGAGCAGGGCTTCTAGAAATTCAAGATACAAAATTATAAATTCTAAAATCAGAGAATAATGGATGTTCATAAAAATGTTCTACAAATTGCACTGTGCAACACGAAATTTGTCCTTTTTATGAAAATAGGTGTATTAAATATTAACATCCCATCCTGAGCTGCCATCTGTATTTAGCATTTTGTAACTAATGATATTTCATTTATTTTTAGTCTGTTGTTGATTTCCTGTTGGTGTTCAAGGAGTGAGCTAGTGTATCATAATTGTGCTTCAGAAGAGTTTGAAGGATAGTAATTATACTATAATGCCACGTCAGTGTAAAACTAATCCAAATACTTTTTGATATGTATGTGGAGAACTAACCTCAAGAGACAAAAGTGTAATATTACACCTCTAATTCGAAAGGCATATGAACTGTATTTTGGATGTCGTGTGGGAGACCAAGATAAGTCATTTGCACCTCACATATGCTGCAATTCATGTTCTAGAAATTTGAGAAATTGGCTACAAGGTACACGCAATGCAATGAAATTTGCTGTACATATGGTTTGGCGAGAATCTAGGGACCATGTAACAGATTGTTATTTCTGTTTGGTAGATATAGAAGGATATACTTCAAAATCCGAAGGACAGATCCAGTACCCTAATTTACCTTCAGCCATCCGACCAGTTCCTCACAATGAACATCTTCCTGTACCTAAGCCTCCAGAACAGTACACCGTTTCAGAAGAAGACACACCCAACGTCTCAGGCTGTAATAGTCCTACTCGAGATCCAAAGTTTCAGCCATCTACATCGTCTTTACCCTGTAATCACCAGGTGTTCACACAAAACGCCTCAATGATCTCGTGAGGGACTTAAACCTTCCCAAATGTCAAGCAGAATTGTTGGGCTCTAGACTGCAAGAACGGAATCTTATAGATATCAATGTTAGAATAACTTCATATAGAAAACGACAAACTCATTGTATTGAATATTTTTCTGAGAATGAAGGAATATTTTTTTGCAACGATGTGAATGGCTTATTTCAGGCTTTGGGGCATGAACATAATCCAGAGGACTGGCGCTTATTTATAGATTCCTCCAAACTAAGTCTAAAGGCAGTACTTATCCATACTGGCAATATTTTCCCATCTGTTCCTATCGCATATGCCTTTCATACGAAGGAAACGTTTGAGGTTATGAGTGCAATGCTAAGGTGCATTGAATATACTTCATACTAATGGCATATATGTGGAGACTTGAAACATATTAGACTCTTAATGGGTATGCAACAAGGGTACACAAAATACTGTTGTTTTTTATGTGAGTGGGATAGCCGCGACAAAGCAAACCACTACTTTTGTGAAGAATGGCCTGCAAGACAAACCTACATTCCTGGAGTCAAAAGTGTTTCCCATGAACCAATTGTGAACCCTCAAGATGTCTTCCTACCACCTTTACACATCCAGCTCGGACTGATGAAAATATTTGTGAAGGCACTAGAAAGAGAAGGACAAGCTTTCATGCATCTCAAAAATAAATTCCCAAACTTAAGTGATGCAAAGATTAAGGAAGGAGTGTTTATTGGTCCACAAATAAGAGCAGTCTTCCAGGATGAAGACTTTGAAAATAAACTGTTGGAAGCGGAGAAAATGGCTTGGCTTGCATTTAAATCACTATGCACGAACTTCCTTGGGAATAAAAATCAGCAGACTATGAAGTAACTGTAAGTGAATTGTTACACTACTTTCATGTTATGGGATGCAATATGTCTTTGAAACTACATTTTCTGGATTGTCATCTGGTCTTCTTTCCAAAAAACCTTGGTGCTCTCAGCGATGAACATGGCGAGAGGTTTCACCAAGAAATATCAGCCTTTGAAAAACGATTCAGTGGAAGATGGAATGCAAGTATGCTTGGCGAATATTGCTGGTCAATCATCAGAGATAGCCCAGGAGCTGTCCATAAGCGCAAACGATCAACAAAGACGTTTTAATTTGGTGTTCTTTGCAATTGTTATGTTTGTCATTATAACTAACTTGTACAATTAAAAAGTGCCATTACAAAACACTGATTGGTGATAGAAAATTTTGGATTTCAAAATTGAATTCAGCACATCTCAATTAGTTAAAATCACATAGTTTAATCTAAAGGACAGAAAAAAGTGTTAAGTACAAGACAACTTTTTGTTGTATTTATAGCAAATGTACTTATGTACAAAGTGTTATTAAAGAAAATTGGTGGGTGATAGAAAATTTTGGATTTCATAAATGAATTCAGCATATCTCAATTAGTTAAAATCACATAGTTTCATCTAAAGGACAGAAAAAAGTTTAAATTTGTTGCAGTGTTATTGAAGAAAGAAGACATAAAGAGTTTGGCCACGTAAAGTGGATGTCAGATGACGGGATACCTAAGATGATATTAAATGTTGATGCGGAGGCCAACAGAAGAAAGGGGAGACCAAAATAACAGTGGATTCAAGGAGTGCATAGAAGCACGGTGTCGAGAGAATTAGCAGAGAGTGATGCAGAGAATAGGGATTTAAGGAGGAGTATAATGTACACTGGGTTGTGGGAAAACTACTATATAGTAGAGAAATTCCTAATAAAGAAGAGAGTAATGGACACACAAAAAACAAAATAAGGACATTTTGAACAAGTGGCAGAATAATTCAAATACAGGAACAATAGTAACAAACAGGAATGAACTGCAAAAATATATTAAACATATGCCCAACCCTGAAAATATATGCTATTATGTACTGCAGGGAATTTTGTCACCCGAATTTGCCTCAAAAATGCATTTAACTAAATGCATAAACAGCGATTCGTCCAGCTGTATTATATGAATGCGAAAAATGGTCTCTCATTTCAAGAGACAAGATCTGCATATGCAGTCCACAGACGCATACAACACCGCAATGGAGGAATTAAGATGGAAGAAAGACTAAATCTGGATGGAATTCTGTTCCACGGACACTATGATAACTGACTGGAGACAAGCAGAATACGACCTCAGACATCTGATGTTGAGAATGGCGACACATGGGTTCCATCATAAGATCTGCAGGACCAAGAAACATCACAAACCAGACTCCCAGTGCATCTGTGAGCTGAACACTGTGACCGTTACCATGTTGTGTCGTGTCGGAGGCGAGATGTGTCCCTGAGGGCTTACTGTGGAGGGGACTGAGAATAAAGTGCAAAGGCAAATTTTTAGACAAAAGAGAAAAGACAGGTGAATAGAGATAATAAAAAAACAGTGAGCTACATGATCTACATGGGAAAGAGGATTTATTAAGAGCAATAGACTGACAAGGGAACTGTCAACCATTGCATGCCGAAACCTACCTTGACATTTCTCCCAGAGAAGCGTTGTAATATACCAAAGCCGTGTCAAAAAAAAAATCTGCATTTTTAACTGCAATGCACAGAAATCGAAGCAGGAATCCAGCAATATCAACCCAATGTACGGAGCAGATGGACTCCCTGCATGAGTAAGAGCAGAGTGAAGTAAGGCGGATCGCTGCGCGGACAGCAGGTAGTGTTGGTTATCCAATCTATCAATTCAGATATTGTATTATTTCTCTATGGTTTAAATGAGAGATTTGGCGCTGGATTTTAGTATCTTGTAGTTATAAACGGCAGATAATTTTTTTGGACACGGGCCTTTGTAGATTGCAACGCTTCTTTGGAGGAAATTTCAAGGTAGGTTTCGGCGTGCAATGTTAGAAGTTCTCTTGTGAGATGGATGGGACGTGCAGCACGAGTGGGGAATGAAAGAGGGAAACGGAAGTTTCTAGTAGGAAGTCAGAGACCAGTATGTAGAACAAGAATGAGATGGGAGAATTACTTTATCCCGATTTGAAGGATGATTTCTTTCAATTAAATAAGACAATACGTATGTCTGGTGAACTTATATCCACCGTGAAGCACTGGGTTCGACGGTACCAGTGAGTTAGTAATTTGCTGTTTCGATAGATGCGTGACAAATGTGCCCTCGAATCCCAGGTTCGACTCCTGACAGTTCCGGAGGAGCATTGGTGTTGGGCCATACCGGGCTTTTCGTTGTTTTCTCGGGTTTCTTCCATTTCCCGAATTTCATTACACTAACACTCTCCACTTCTCTTGCTTCCCCGAACATGTCATTCCATCTGCATTTATTCATTAATTAATTTCATTTGTGAGATACAGGTAACTAGAATGGTATGGTCATATACGTAGAGGTGGACCTAGATTTAAATGGATGGATGATATCAGAAGAGGTATGGGAGAGATAGGTCTGGAAGATTTGTAATGATAAGATAGAGAAGAATGGAGAAAGAGGATACAAATTTAAACGTTTTGGACACAGAAATATTTTTTTTACATTGCAAACCTGTGTATAAATAAATATTTCGTACCACTCTTCACCTCATCTTATTTAGGAAAAATATTCTGGTCTGGCAAACCTCAGGTATTTATAGGGTTGTGGTGTTTGGGGGGGGGACACTCTCATGAACTTCCTCACGACTCTGAGCCTATGTGACAACTTAGGGCAGACTAGGGTCATCGGAGGGTTGTAACCCTTCCTCGAGGCCCAGAATCCAACCCGGAAAATTACAATATGAGTACAGCTAAAAGCTGACGAGAAGGCGAGCATAAGGAATGCGTGACGCAATACTAATCATAATAACATTTCTATCGCATGCATCTTAGTACTATGTGTCCGGAAAATATCAGTCGCTTTCTGGTCGAATAAAACATAATCTTTGTAAATACTGTAATGAAAATGAAGCAGTTTTAGTAACCGCAACACTTGGATTAATAACACGACTGTGCAAGAGAAGAGCATATGGTTTGTGAACGATTAATACAGTTCACCGGGGATTCACAGCGATAACAACCTCCATATCTTCATGCCCCGCTGGTCTTCTTGTCAGCTTCTAGCTGTAGTGTGTGAATGCTTGATGTGTCGAAACCAGGAACACCGTGATGACACCTTAGACGAGATTTCATTTCTATTTATTCAACAAACAACGATGGGTATTATAATACATTGAACTTGCACAAGATTGCCATATTACGGGCGTTGATAACCCGAGTCCATACGTTATTCTAATCTAATCTTATCAAATCTGATCTAGTTATTACTTCATTAGTATAGATTTCAACACACTATTTTCTACAATATGGTAAAATTATGAAAACTCATTTTTTGCATGATATTGTGTTTTGTCGTACTTACAGGAAAGGTGACCATGATTGAAAGTTCAATTTCCTAAATTTCGGGGTTGCCAACCTATAAATAAGTAAATAACTACACTGTGATATTACAAATTACCTACCTAGGGCGGGAAGTAAAACAACTGTCCTTTATGTATACAACGTACAATGTTTATACAAAAATATATCCAAGAGGTAGTGTTAATATCCATTGTACGAAACAATCCATTACATTTTAAATGCACTGAACTTCATTTAAAACAATTGTAAAACAATAAATTCGTAATTTCGCCATTTTACGATTGGTGTCACGGCTTGCTTTAGTCTCAATTAAATTATTTTCGGCACTTACCGTATAAGTTATACATTGGCCAGACCGTTAACGTCAGTCAGTTGTTTTTAATGAACGCAAATATTTCCAACAAAGATGCTATTATTTTACTATTATTCATTATTTTGAAAACACTATTGTGCAAAAAATAATGTTCAACACACGTTTGTGAAGTATTTTACAGAATCTCAGAAATTAAAAACTTCGCTATCGCTCGGTTTTAATAAATTCCTCGCTTCTGTAAAAAACACTTCTAACCTCGCATTGTAATAGCCTATACTATTATCTACTACTGTAACAATCAGTGACACTTTGGTTCATATTTACTATTCAAAAAAATTATACTTTATATTCTAACAAAACACGCTATCAGAACATAAAATACAGGTTCAACTAAACATAAAACACACCAGTCTTGAATTTCGTATAACTACATAAATAAACTTTCCTTGGCTTTTATGGAAGTGGTTGCATCTTGGACTGCTTTTAACATTTTTCCTGATGAACCGTGAAAATTCTTCTTCTCCGCTCATTTTTATTCTGCCCGCCCGAAGGCAGGTCCTTCACTGCATTCATAGCATTTTCATGCTATGCTTGCAGCTTTACTAGGGAATTGTAGGTGTGGTAGCTTCCCGTTGCTTTCCACACCGGTGAAGGATGATGATGATTCATGATGGTCATATGATTTCGGGGACCGTTTGGGCCTTAACTTTTTCCTGACATTTGTCTTACAGGTGAGGAAAAACCCCGATAAAAACCTCACCCAGAAAAACTGCCCCGACCGGGGATCGAACCCTGGCCCGCTGCATGACAAGTCAGCACGCTACCTCGAGACCACAGCGGTGGACGTAATGTAACAATAATGTTTGTAAATTGATCATGTTTTTTGTACTCTTTCTCTAAACATATCGTTCCAGCAATAAATAAATTTCATTAATATGTTAAATATAAACATATATTAATAAAATAATAGAATATTCTTTGTGATAAAATTGTATTATACATACTCAATAAAAATCCAAATCACCAAATTTAAATTTAAAAGAGTGAACGCGTTTCAATAGCGATGCTATCATTTTCAAGACTGAAAATGCAATAATCAGTGTTGAAAATGATAGCATCGCTATTGAAACGCGTTAATCTTTTAAATTTTAATTTCGTGATTTGGGCTTTTATTGACTAGGTATAATATACAACATGTACTAAAATACTCTGAACGTAGATAATATATTGTAGACAACACGTTACAAAATTAGGTTCAATAACTCGCTGTTCTTACAACACTCCCTTCAGTCATATTCTAACTTAATCATTTATTTATCTAAATCTCTGCTTTTGTAACTTGTCTAAATGACTATTTTTAATGAGATGCACAAATAAATTAAACATAGGCTCAATTCTG
The DNA here is from genome assembly GCA_030220185.1 of Diploptera punctata. Classification (NCBI taxonomy): domain Eukaryota; kingdom Metazoa; phylum Arthropoda; class Insecta; order Blattodea; family Blaberidae; genus Diploptera; species Diploptera punctata. The sequence continues at coordinate 35,977 of JASPKZ010006209.1, read as the reverse complement.
GAAATGAATGCTATTATGCATTGCAGAGACTTTTGATGTCCCAACTCCTTTCAAAATCGTTAAACTGAAAATATATAAAATTATTATTCTACCAGTTATATTATATGGGTGCGAAACATGGACTCTTACTTTAAGGTAGGAAAGGAGATTACAAGTATTTGAGAATAAAGTACTTAGGAAAATTTTTGGACCAAAGAGAGATGAACAAACGGGTGAATGGAGAAGACTATATAACAATGGACTACATGGTCTTTATAGGAAGCCAGATATAATAAGAACAGTTAAGTCTCGTAGACTGCGATGGGCAGGGCATGTTGCACGTATGGGGAATGAAAGACTTGCATGGAATTGTAGGAAAGCCAGAGGGAAAACGCCCAGTTGGTAGACCAAGAATGAGGTGGGAGAATAACATTAACCATGATTTGAGGGAAGTAGATTATACAGGGAATGATTGGAAAGGATTAGCTAAGGATAGGGATGTATGGAGAGCTTATGTCCGCGCGGCCATGAACCTACGGGTTCAATAGTGCCAGTGAGTAAGTACGTATTACAGTAGACTCTTATTTTATAGGAGTTACAAATCAGACAAAGGGAGCATCTCTCGAAAATAAGATATTGTATCCCTATCTGTTTATAAACATTTGTTCTGCTTAAATTAGGCTATGACTGCAATTGTTGTGTTATAATTTTACATAACAAATACTCATTATTTGTATAAATAACTGTCATAAAGTTGCTTGTAATTAATATTAAGCTTTTGTTAGTAATTTCACCACCCACACATGAATGTGCAAGAACTTATCTGCAAAATACCAGTATAATTTGCGCACGTAATGCCATATAAACTAAAAATATCTAACATAATCTCTCTCATTCGCCCTGTGGCAATATTTGCTATTAAATTCTTGCTGATATAATCACCTTTTCCTGTCTAAACTGAAACCTATAATAAAATGCGCAGCAAAAACTTCTACACACATTTATTAAACAGATTTTAAATGTATAAAATATCTTCCTGTGCCCAATGTTAAGTTTTAATTACCTTCCTCCATTCACCTCTTATCCTTCCAGTCACCATCCTGAAGTCCCCTGTCTTTCATCAAACTGATAATTCCCTCTATCCATGCTTTCTCAGGTCTCTCTCTTCTCTTCCTCCCATATGGAATCCACTCCAAACCTCCTAACTGGCAATCTATCTTCATTCATTCAAACCACAGTGATCCAGAATGCGAAAAAATTGCAAAAACCTGGAAGACACTATTTGGGCTCCAAATCATTCCACATGTGTAAGATTAACAATTTTAAGAATAAAAAATATCTGGGTCTGCATACTTGATGCGAGGGCCTTTAATTGTTATATGCAAAGTATTCGTTATTACGTCCAACTCAGGGTCGGGTCGAGAGATGAGATGAGCCCCTATATGTAGAGGTCTATGAATGACAAGGGTGCAGGCCGACCACGCATGACGCACCATTACAGGGACAAATGAACGAAATAATAATAATAATAATAATAATAATAATAATAATAATAATAATAATGATAATGATAATAATGATATTGATAATGATAATATATGAACTGGCTATTTCACCCGTGCCAGTTTAGCAACACTTTAAATTATACTTTGCTTTAGAAATCGTCGTGGGAAATGAAGGCGAAAGCGTTATAACTCAAGATAACTTTCGTTTTTTCAAGTCCGAAATAAAAGTTATTAATTTTATTATACTTCAGATATGGGCTCTTTATCTGTGCATTAGCAAGAAGGTATAAGTATTTTTAACACAATTATAGTGAGAGGCATTAAAATAATTATCACAAAAAGTGTTAATAACATGTCCAATATGTAGCATAAAAATTCCGTTTTTATGTATGATGCATAACTTCGCGGCCTGAAAATTAGGTATAATAATTAGTATTGAGAATAATTTATTTGACAGATTGGTACCCCATTTATTTGTTTAGATGACTATTCAGGTTTTCCCCCTCTAATGAAAAGTAAAAATTTCGATTTTTGCTGTTTTTTTTACATTCTGGATCATTGTGCATTGTAATTGTTTATTTCCCACAAATTTGTAGCGAATATTCGACCCCTAATTGAGTATACTGATTAATAAATACGATTAATCAATAAACAAAGAATGAACTGAATATAATAATACATAGTAAATTAAATAAATATCTTATTGGTAAAAGTTCCCACAAGTAGCGGTGGGAAACCGAAACGCAAGAGGTTATAAATATGTAGCCCCCAAAGTAGACCAGAAATTCTTAAGCTGGGTCTAGCTTGAAAAATCACGTTTGGGAGATAACTTCATAATTCAAAATTTACGGCCGCGGGAAACCCAAACTGTAAACACGCTGGCTAGCCGTGAGAATAATTAAGAAATAGGTGGGAGTTTAATAAAATACAATTACGCCCCTAGGAGATATGTGATTGAAAATGCTAACCAATCAAAATCAGAGTTTGGGTGTACGACAAAATCAGAGTTTGGGTGACTTCGATACGAAACTCACGAGGACAAAATAATTTAATTACACTTAACAGTTCATGGAGAGGAGATCTAAATTATATTGTTAGAATGTCTCGGAACAACGATTACGGACTTAGAGAAAATTTCTCGAATTTCTAAATCATTTGCTAGCTCGAGTCCTCATAAGTTTGAAATATCGAAGACCCGTAAGTTTTATCCCTACAGTGTAAAGTGCATTTAAGTTGGCAGAGAAGAGAAATAAAGTAATTAAATAATTAACTATTGTCTGTTCCCACACAATTCTCCTTCCGACCCCTATATGAGATCAGAATCTCAATGCTCACCCTGTAACACAGGCACCGACTAGCTACCGAGGTAGGGCAATCAACAACTAATATCAATTAAAATAGTGAACCCAAGTGACTAATTAACTGCCACCTTCAAAATACTACTGCCCCAAATGTTATAATTGTTTCGTTAAAGTTAATTTATTCTCCGATAATACTGTTTCTGATCCTATCTAATTTTGAGCATCGTGCAGATCTGTATTATACACACATTTAGTCGTTTAATATAAAAGTATTCTAAAATATTCAGTTATTATACCCTCCTATTATTAAGAGGTTATGTCAAAGCCCATAACTAACTCATTATGAGTGGATTGCACAACTCAAGTTTACATCTACGACTCCGTGTTTTCCGACGTTTTAATGTTTTCATAACAACCATACAAACTGAAAATCTACAACATTTAACTGCAAGATAAAATGTCTCAATAATGGCCATGGTTTCATAACAATTTCTGTGGATTTTCAGATAATTTTATAGGTGTTATTGAAACAATAAATTGGAAAACCGCAGTCCTGGTTTAGTCTTCGTTTGTACATTGCACTCATTGGCACTATCGAACCTAGAGCCGTACCGCGCGGATATAAGCTCTTCTACATCCCTATCATGAGCTGTTTTCCAACATTCCCTTTAATATTCTTCTTGTTTTTCTTCTAGTAGGCGAATACAACTTCAGTGAAGTTTTGGCCTCCTCAACTATCTTCCTCTATTCAAATATATTCTGGATACAGACTGGCCAATTTTTAATTTGAATTTATATTCGTATTCCGTTGTCTTTTCTTCGGTCTATGTCCCTTATTCTGTGCGGTTATATATTGTTGAGGATGTTTAGCCAGTATTTTACGGAGTTAGAGGCTGGCCTAACGTGTAACCCCCAACCTGGAGGGCTGGGTCATTTGAATTCGAGGTTTCCGTCCTCTAGATCAGTTGCTTTCGAGTCTGATCTACTCATGAGGAACTTCTTCCGCCAGCTACGCCATTCTCATTGACTCTTTCTCTGCCGAAGCTGTCGTTGAGCTCTTCTTCTGGAATACTTCTTCGACTGGTCCCTTACCTTCGACCTGTCCGACAAGGGAGAATCTACCGTCGGCATAACTCTTAGGATCATTGAGACTCACAAGCTCCAACACCAGCTTCAAAGTCCTCTATAATTATTCATTTTCGTCAAATCGTAGTTAATATTATTGTACCATCTCATTCTTGGCCTACCTACTAGGTGTTTTCCCTGTAGTTTTCTTACAAGGGATTTCCATGTCCCTCTTATTTCTCATTCGTGTCCTGCCCATAGCAGTTCTTATTACATCTGGTTTCCGTGTCCGCATTTCTTGATGCTTATATTTTCATGGTGAAAGGTCGTCACTTTTTTGGCCAAGGTACTTCTTTTAGTCAGGCTTACTTTTCTTGTTCGGTAAGAGTGATTCTCTTGCAGCACTGCTACCGACGAGCAGTAAGTAGGCCTATATACATAAACGGACCAGCCTCATGGACTAGTGGTCAGCGTTCCTGACTACTGTTCATGAGGTCCCGGGTTCGATTCCTGGTCAAGCCATAGGAATTTTTCCTATGGTTGCCCATGGTCTGGAATTTAGGTTAAGTTTAGGTTAAGAACTCTCCTGGCGCTTCATTATCGTTTATCACCCAACATATCATAGGGGTAACGTAATTCCGCCTTCCAGGTGCCCCCACCTAATAAATGGATTACAATTCTGTCAATGCCAGGGGAGAAAGCCAGAAATGTCATAAAAGACAACCTGGTGACTTTAGACAAAAAATTATATATATATATATATATATATATATATATATATATATATATACACACATACACAAACGTCAATATGAAAATAATACATTAACAGGCCTGTTTTGGCGTATGGAATGGTCGTTGAATCAACTGATAAACTAGATGTATTCAGAACGTAAGTTTAAGAAAGATCCTAGGAGCTGTTTTCTTATGCTATTAGGTCGAGACGGTGGCATAATAACGAATGTATGTACATAATATATAACCCTACAGTGATATGTAAGGGGACACGCAGTAACTTATTTAGTTAAAGCAATACGCTACAAGTCGAAGGTCGGGAGTTCGAGTCCTGAAAAAGTCAAGATCTTTAAACTGGCCTAAACTTTCTGGCGTACCAAGGCCATGGGGTTGTCTCAGCTTTTAGGGGAAATGAGTTTCTAGACGTTTGTTCTGAGGGTAAAGGCGGTTGATATCTCGTACCGTTTGCCTAGAAAGGTGGGATTCTTAACCTCTCATGACCCTAAAAGATTCTTAAGGCTTGTAATGGGATCACTTTACCTTCACTTTTCTTTTATAATGATCTACACATAGTAGCATAGGCCTACATAAAAATTAATAGATTCAGATGGATTACTAACGTTAGCAGAACGATATATATAGTCCACCGCTGTGGTCTCCAGGTAGCGTGCTGCCTTGTCACGCAGCGGGCCCGAGTTCGATTCCCGATCGGGACAGGCTCCTGGGTGAGGTTTTTTGGGGTTTTTCCTCACCTGTAAGACAAATGTCAGGACGCTTAGGGCCCAACAGTCCCCGAAAAGCATCTGGCCATCAATCATCATCATTATCATCATCATTCTTCACCGGTGTGGAAAGCAACGGGAAGCTACCATACTTATAATTCCATAGTAAAGCTGCAAACCGTAGCATGAAAATGCTATGACTGCAGTTTAAAGACCTGCCTTCGGGCAAAATTACTATGGATGGATGGATGGATGGATAAGCCAATCCTACACATTTATTGAAAACTAGCTAATACCCGGCGTGCGCTGCTACACCTAAATAAATTAATATGGAGGGTTAATTAATTATATGGTATACACTGCGATGAACCAACATGGCGGTTGCTAGAGTAAATTTTTAATTTCAAATTTCAAGTTTCTAATGGTCGGATTTCGTTCACTTTTTGATAATACATACCCAGGTTTATTTTAATACGATATTCCGAGTTTTGTTTTGAAATATCGAAAATTGCGATTGGTAGAGCGTTTTTTTTAATTTTCGTTTCAGGTGAACTCCTACACCTAATGATTTTAGAACACAAAAGATAACGGCTAAACACTCGCCGCACCCGAAACCCTGTGTATACAACTTTTCAATGAAAGATAGGTTGAATGGTTACAAATCTATAAAGGACAAACAGACATAATTATAATAAAAACAAATGGGTAGAAATTACTTACATTGGCACCAAATTACATAATAATGCACAAAAATAACTTATTGTTATACATAATCTTGTTTTCTTTGCGGTTCGGAACATTTAAATAACTGGCAGGATAAATTATTGTTTCGCCAATTTAAGGTTAGGTCAGTTCGTTGGTGGCAAAAGTTGTAATTATATAAGACGGTGATGGTTTTGTTAGAATTGACACTTACTATCAGCAAGTCCAAACAATAAAACTGACATTACTTCAATAACTGATTAATTTATGGACTACTGTTGAAAGAGACTATATAAACATAATAATATCCAGGAAGAAATAAATAAAATAACAAATGCTAAGAAATGTTAATTTTAAATAAAAGAAAGATTTAAATTCAAAATTAGGGGGGCACGCCGTAGCGTAGTGGTTAAGGCACTGCACTACAAGCCAGAAGGTCGAGGGTTCAAGTCCAGGTACGGTCAGGATTTTTAAACTGACCCAAACCTTCTGGCGGCACTATGGCCCTGGGGGTCGACTCAGCCTCTAACGGAAATAAGTACCAGACGCTTGTTCTGGGGGTAAAGGCGGCGGTCACGCAGGGCTGACAACCCGGCTGACATCAAGTGCCGATTGTCCAGAAAAAGTGGAAGCCTTAACCTCCCACTACCACAAGGGCCTCCCGAGGCCTGTAGTGGGAATACTTTAAATTAGGGGCACGCCGTAGCGTAGTGGTTAAGGCACTGCGCTACAAGCCGGAAAGTCGAGGGTTCAAGTCCCGGTGGGGTCAGGATTTTTAAACTGACCCAAACCTTCTGGCGGCACTATGGCCCTGGGGTCGACTCAGCCTCTACCTGAAATAAGTACCAGACGCTTGTTCTGGAGTAAAGGCGGCCGTCACGCAGGGCTGACAACCCGGCTGACATCAAGTGCCGATTGTCAAGAAAAAATGGGTGCCTTAACCTCCTACTGCCCCAAGGGCCTCCTGAGGCCTGTAGTGGGATCACTTTACTTTAAATTCAAATTATCCGACACGTGAAATAAAGGCCAGATTGTACTAAACCCTGCGTGCACTGCTACGTCTAAAGAAATGAAAATGTATGTGTTTTTATGTTTAGTTGAATAAGGGGAAAACATTATATCGTAATTATTTTTAGATACCTGGTGGTTATTACACGGCATTACCCGGGAATCTACTTATCCCTGTCTTCTTGCCATAAATGAGCTGAAAGGCCGAAAATTGATGCGTTTTTATGTTTAGTCGAATAAGTAGAAGGAAAAATGATTATAGATTTATATCTTAATTATTTTAAGATACCCCGTGGTGATGACCGGTGTTGCCGGGAATCTGCTCATCCCGATCCACTTGGCATAAATGAGATAAAAGTCGAAAATTAGTTTTTATGTTTAGTTGAATAAGTAAAAGGAAAAAAAATATATATATCGTAATTATTTTTATATGCCCGTGCTAATTATCCGGTGTTGCCCGGGAATCTACTCATCCCGATCTACTTGCCATAAATGAGCTGAAAGACTAATATTAATATTTTATTATGTTTAGTTAATAAGTAAAAGAAAAATTATTATAAATTTATATCATATTTATCTTAAGATACCTCATGCTGATTACCCGGATTTGCCCGGCAATCTACTTATTCCGATATTCTTGACATAAATGAGCTGAAAGATAAAATTCGTTATTGTGAGTTATCCATTAAAACATTACCCGCCGTTCGCTGCTACGCTTGCCCGGGAATTTCCTGATCTTCTTGGCATCAATGAAATACAAAAATGGTTATTGTGAGTTATCCGTAAAAGATGAACTAATGCTGTAGCGGACTTTTTTGTAAATATTTTTTAGATATTCAATTCTGTTTACATTAATGTTGTGTATTTTTTATGGTTTAGGTAGCGTAAGCCAAGCGTCTAAAAAAGCTACTTTTACAAAGGGTGATTTTTAAGGGTATAGGAGTTAAGTATAACAACTCTCTTATAGCCTATAACCATACCGGGAACTCCTGAACAATTTGCAAAAATCCCCATCAATTGGTAGCGCATAAAATACGAACAAACAAACATGCATGCATTTTTATATATTAGATAAATGACTATCATAATATAGAGAGAATTATCATAAAAAAAACCCAGGTGCTTAAAATTTCAATTCATTGTTTGCTTTGAAAATGGGTATGAAGCCATTTATTTTTCTACACAGTCATTCCTCTTCTGTTAATCTGCAATGATTCGGCAAAAAACAATCTTATCACAAGTTGCTGATAAGACTAGGAAAATACAGTCTACAGAATTATGTTTATAAATCGTAAGTGTAAATTAAATTATTAATTTAAAAATAAACTGCAAGATGGCATTTTTATTTTCTAATTACACAACAATATTTAATAAGTTCCACATCAACGATAAACAAACTTGCGTAAAGTATTACTTCGCCGACATCGTCTATTGGGGTAACTGTGGTGCTATTTTTATCCGCCATATGACTGAATTGTATTCGGAACTGTCATCGATAGAAATGTTATTCTTATTCAACATCGTATTTTCGGGAAATAAGACTGAATACAAGATAAGGTGATACGAATTAGGAACTTCCTCCATTTCATATTTATTTATGAAAAAATTATATTTAGGCCTACCTAATCAGACGTTTACGACTTTTTCCATGATGTCGATAGATATCCATTATTTACAATTTCGTTAAAAACATATTTATGCTCCATGCTGATTCACTGGTAATTCTGCTGCTATTTCATCACGTCCTCAATAGCTAATGTAGGATTTTTTTACTAAACTGTTTTAAAATATTCAAAATAATTTGTTTCTCTCCGCTATTCATATACTTTCCTCTGCAATGTTTTACAACTGAGTTTCCAGCGTATTCTACATTGCGTATATGTAAGAATAAAACAGTGCTTATATAATTTATTAAAATTGTAAATATATGTAAGATACTCCCATAGAGACATGTGCTAGATAATACATATTTTTATTATTTTATTTTCTCAAGGAGTTAAACAAGGATGCAGTATCTCTCCAGTTTTATTTAACCTATACATCAATGATATAATAGAAAAATGGAACGAAGAAAACAAATAAATGAATAAAATTGAATAAAACACACTACTTGAAAACATTATTATACGCTGATGACCAGGTAACAGTAGCAAATACAGAGGACGAACTTCAAAGGAATATTTTTAAACTACATAATATATGTGAACAATATAATCTCAAAATATCCATAGAAAAAACTAAGGTAATGGCATTCCAAGGGAAAATCAAATCAGATCCAAAATAGTAATAGGAAACAAAATCATAGAACAGGTGAACCATCTCAATTATCTAGGATGTGACATTTCATTTATTATGATAATGATATAACTAATAAAATAGCAAAATTCCAGGGAATATGTGGTGCGATAAAACGATCACTAAATAACAAAACAACAAGAGAGACCCAATTGAAATTTTATAAAATGTTGGCAGTACCGGTTCTGCTCTATAGATCAGAAGCCTGGATACATAAAAAACAAGATCTAAGTAGGATAACGGCGGCAGAAATGAATTTTTTGAGATCTGTTAAAGGGTGCACTAAGGAAGACAGAATTAAGAACACAGAAATAAGACAGGAACTTGAAATATTTGCAATAACTGATAAAATAGATACATATAGACAAAAATGGAAGCAACACATAGACGGAATGAATGAAGATAGATATCCAAAACAAATAACAAAATACAAACCTAAAGGCACCCGAGATGTGGGCAGACCTAGAAAGAGATGGGCTGAAGTCGGAACGGGTCAACAGACCTAATCCATGAATGCAGATGATGATGATGATTATTTTTATTTTCTCTATTTCGAGTGTTGTCAGAGTCTCTCTTCGAATCGACTAGGCCTAACTGCAGATGCTGATGTGGTGCAGGAACCTCAGGTCGACTTATCACCCTTGATACATAGCATCTCTGGACAGCTAGAGGAGAAAGTAGTCTCCAGTTGGAAGAATGAGATGCACAAAGAAATTGAACATAGGTTCAATTCTGGAAACATGTGCTATTATGCATTGCAGGGACTGTTGTCGTCCCAACTCCTTTCAAAAAGCACTAAACTGAAAAAAAAATATTGCAAATGCCCCAGATTGACTTTCGACATTCCTGGTGTTCTCTTAAGAACAGTTAAGTCTCGTGACTGCGATAGGCAGGGCATGTGGCACGTATGGGGATGAAAGAGGTCCATGGAAGCTTCTTGTAGGAATACCAGAGGGAAAACGCCCAGTTGGTAGACCAAGAATAAGGTGGAAGAATAGTATTATCCATGATTTGAGGGAAGTAGATTATACAGAAGATTGGAAAATATTAGCTCAGGATAGGGATGTATGGAGAGCTTATGTCAGCGCGGCTATGAACCTACGGGTTCGATAGAGCCAGTGAATTAGTTAGTTAGTTAGTCAGTTAGTCAATTTCGAATGTTAGGAAACTACATTTTCTTACACACTCAAAGATAAAATCGTTACTCAGTCAATGAAAATGCTATGCAGTCATACATCTCCTTTATTTACATTACAATGAGCTCGGAAGAGGAATAGACCTTATTTGGGCAACAATTTGTTTGTAATAAAAAATTCTGAATGTGGTTGTGTCGTAGACACGGCCGTATGTTTTACGTGAATACATGTACATAACGGGTAATATTGATATAGAAGCAATTGCATTATCCACTTGCATAGGCTTGGCCGCCTCAGCTGCAAATATACTGGCGCCGTCGTTGATCCGCTCGGACTCCTTCATTCTTTTACGATCCCAGCACCGCTTCACTATATCATATGATGTTTAATGGGTACCATTGGATTGCTCTTAAGAAGCCCTTTCCAACCGTATACGATCTCTATATTTTGATTTTGCTTATTGACGAGTATAAGCCGACATTGCATTATTTGTTTGTTTTTACTGTAACACCATGTATATTCACTATAACAACTTCACACAATTGTTGTATATTCGAAATCGATAGATCTTGACGAGAGCTGATATTGAAACTCAAACGAACGTCGTAACTTCTCCGAGTTAAAATTTATATTAAACGAAAATTATATGACGCAGCGAAATGTATCTCAAAATAGCGACGCTTCCGCCTCCGCCGCGCGCGATGCGTCACAGTCCACACTGAACGTAACGAATTGTTTGATCCTTTATGTATCGAGTGGTGTAATTAAATTTTGTATGTAGATGATAGATACGAGGGCGGATCGGAAAGTAACGCACAATAATTTTTTTCGCCTTGGTATTGCAGCTAGAATGTGCAATTTCACAGAGATATAGGTTGAGGTTTTCACTACAGATGGTATTTTTTTTCTCAGGTGCACCTCTTGCGAGAGAAGCTTGAACTATGCAACAAAGATGGCGCGCATGCTACAGTCGTCCACCTGTGAGGAACAGAGAATTGTTGTTCGATTTTTGTGGGCCAAAGGGCATAAACCCAGTGAAATTCACAGGGACATGCGTGGCGTGTATGGGGATGATTGTATGGACCGTAGCAATGTCTCCAGGTGGTGCACATTTTCCAAGAGGGACGCGTGAACCTTAGTGATTCGCCACGCTCCGGCCGGCCGACAACAGCAGCAATCCCGCAGAATGTCAGAGGCATTGAGGCGGCAATTCTGAACGACCGGCATGTGCAACTGCGAGCCTTATCGCAGAAGTTCAACTTTCCTATGGTGCGGTGTACGATATTGTTCATGAAAATTTGAAATTCCGTAAAGTTAGTGCTCGCTGGGTGCCTAAGAACCTGACAGACGACCACAAGGGCCAGCGAATGATGGCAAGCTTGGACCACTTAACGCGGTACACCGCACAAGGACATGACTTTCTGGAAGGAATCGTCACAGGTGATGAGTCGTGGGCGTACCACTACACGCCCGAAACAAAGCAGGCATCAATGGAGTGGAAACATGCTGGTTCCCCTGTAAAGAAAAAATTCATAGTGACTCAATCTGCCAGGAAAGTGCTTGTGACAGTGTTCTGGGATATGCATGGTGTTTTATTGGTGGACTTTGCTGAACACGGGACCACTGTGAATGCTGCGGCCTACATTAAAACTTTGGTGAAGTTGCGTCGTGCCATTCGTGACAAACGTCACAACATTAACGTTAAACTTCTTCATGACAATGCTCGCCCCCATGTTGCTGCTGTCGTTCGTCAGAAAATCGCCGAATTTGGTTGGGAGGTGCTCCAGCATCCACCATACAGTCCGGATCTTGCACCATCGGACTTTCATCTGTTTGGTCCCATGAAGAAATTCCTGGCCGGCAAACGCTTTGAGACAGATGTGGAAGTGAAATCAGCAGTGCGCAGATGGCTACACTCCAACCAAACTGACTTCTACGAACAGGGCATATTGAAACTGGTAACACGATGGGAAAAATGTGTTGAGAAAGTTGGTGACTATGTCGAAAAGTAGGTAAAAGATGTAAGTTCATTTGTGATTTTTTTTCCTTTTTTTTACTATTAAACTTTAAAAAAAATATTGTGCGTTACTTTCCGATCCGCCCTCGTATGTAGCTGCAACACCAAACTGTATCCCCCGATTTTGTTATCATCAGTTTTCTGAATTGCCTCCCACTATGGACGCAAATTTAAAGACGTTTTCACGTCAAAAATGTTAATTTTATAAGATGTTTAACTTCAACTAAAAAAAAAAGTATTAACTTGCGTTATGTTAGATTGGATTAGTAAAGAATTGGTTCGAGTTTTTAATCCCCTAACACGGCAACCTCATTTTTTGTCCCACCAACTCTCTCCAACCTTCCCTTTGTCATTTCATTTCTCATTCATCCATTCATTTCATATCATATCACCGTTCATCTCATATCATGTTAGAAAAAAAGTAGGTTGGTTGGGAACTCACTGGTATTGAAAATATATGGTAGTGGAGATCTGGTGTAGGGCCCCACTCGGTTGCCTCGTGACTCCGAGCCTGAACAATAAAAATGGCAGAAGGCGCCAACAGGAATGTTGTAGTCCCACTTGCTGCCACGGGCTCAATCCATAAATGGCGGTATGGGTAATGGGAGTAGAACCTGATGTGTCGGACATGGGAGACGACCTATAACTTATATAACACTGTACAGTGGATTTTCATTCCATTCATCTCCATAATACTGGGACAGCACAATAGTTATTTCAGATCGGGTACTCGGGCAGATGGTCCTCCTAGTCTAAGTAAAGAAATAAATAACCAGAATGTTGGCCGCGGTGGACTAGTGGTTATGCTTCTTGCCTCTGGTTCCGAGGGTCGTGGGTTCAAACCCGCCGGGGTCGATGGACTTTCTAGGACGGAAAAATCCAAGGAGTAAATCCTCCGGGAGGGATTTTACCGAGTCTGAAGATTTTCAAGCTTGTAAAAGATCCTTAAGCCTGAATAAAAAGGCCTCTAAGCAAAATTTACCGAACTCAACGTCGTAGTAATACCTTAGTTACCTGTTGGATGTCCAGGAGCGTGAGTGCAGAAGAAAAGAAGTGAGAGTGCAATTTACGTCTGTCAGTAAGATGGAGCCAAGAGAGATTAGGATAAAAATTGTTTTCCAATTATGTTGTGTCAAGAGCTTCTTCATAATTTAAGATGATGTGTACTCAATTGAATGACGTTATCTTAAGAGTATGATAGAAAGGATGTGGAATTCAGAAAATATAGTATTTTCTAATAACAAGTAGAATATAGGAATACGAAATGTTCGATTTATGAGAGATAAAGTGATCCCACTACAGGCCTTAGAAGGCCCATCAGCATCACCATCACCATCCCTCTGCACAATACTTCCTATAGTTTAGTTTTGGCTTCTTTAGCAGTATTTGAGTGGTTAACGATGTTTGGTGCAGTAAGAGGGGAGGGCGAGCTGCAGGTACTGCCAGCAACTACCTTCAGTTTTGAAAAAGTAATAGTTACTACGCTGAATTTTCTTATCTACTATTGAAAATAGTTCTGTGTTACTGAATAGTTTGATGTCTAATAAGTATAAAGAGTTTATTGTAGAATAGCGTTGTTCTTGTAACAATTTATTTTATTGTGGTTATTATTATTATTTATTATTATTATTATTATTATTATTATTATTATTATTATTATATTAGGCCTAATAAGATTTTTTTTTTGCATGGCTACTAGTTCCCTCCTCCACTCGGCAATGTTTCCTCATGCCACGCACCTTTGGTTTCATAGGACGGCTACAGTTACCAGAACTGGACAGTATTCTACTTATTTTTTAAAAGTAGCCTTTGTCCATTCCTGAAATTCCCTCCCTCAAGATATCGGAGATTGCCGCATATTTTACACTTTTAAGTCACGCTTATACAAATACTTCATGCTACGTGCCTTTTACCAGAATTAAATTTATTCTATGTCATTAGTGGTTTTATTTTCATTTTTCTCTCTTGCACGTATTTAATTCTAGAGTAAATCAACTCGTAGATAATTGTATTGTAGACTAGCTAATACCCAGCGTGCGCTGCTACGCCTAAATAAATTAACATTAATGTGATTTTATGTTTAGTTGAATAAGTATAAGGAAAATAATTATAAATTTATATTTTTTAGATATCCCGTGCTGATTATCCGGCGTTCCCCGGGAATCTACTTATCCCGACCTTCTTGACATAAATGAGCTGAAATACGAAAATTAATGAGTTTTATGTTTACTTAAATAAGTAAAAGGAAAAATTGATATAGTAATTATTTTTAGATATCCGGCGTTGTCCGGGAATCTACTCATCCCGATCTTCTTGGCATAAATGAGCTGAAGACAAAAATTGATGTACTTCTTATGATTAGTTGAATAAGTAGAATGAAAAATAATTATAAATGTATATCATAATTATTTTAAGATTCCCCGTGCTGATTACCCGGTGTTGCCCGGGAATCTACTTACCTCGATCTTCTTGACATAAATGAGCTAAAAGACAAAATTCGTTATTGTGAGTTATCCGTAAAGAATACCCACCACGTGCTGCTATGCTTGCACAGGAATCTACATACTTATCTCAATCTTCTTGGCAACGATGAAAGACAGAAATGGTTATTGTGAGTTATCCGTAAGAGATAAACATATGCTGTCGCGGAATTTTTTGTAGAGCTTTTTGAGATATTCAATTCTGTACATTAATTTTGTGTATTTGTTATGGTTTAGGCAGCGTAAGCCATTTAAGCGTCCAAAGATCTACTTTTTTCACGTTTTCCACTACAAAGGACGATTTTAAGGGCATAGGATTTGAGTATCACAACTCTCTTATAGCTTATATTCATCCCGGGAATCTCTTGAACATTTTGCAAAAAATATCATCACAATCGGAACAACGGTATGGCCGCGCATAAAGTACGAACAAACACAAACAAACATTTTTATATATTAGATAGATATTTAGATATGCCATATAATAATTGAGATATAAGACTAATTATTGTATTTTTTTCTAACCTGGTTGAGTCCATGGATTTGCGTGGTCAAAAAAGTATTGTGCGATTCACAGTTTAAAGTCGCCCTGTCGACAGGTCGTGCCACTTAAGACCCGGATGGTGTATGGTATGCAAAACGTACCTATAAGGTGAGAGGTTAGACTAAGATAAAGAAGGGGAAGAGAGAAGACCTTACGGCAATAAAATCGTCAGATAACTAACTAACAAACCACTGACAATATCGAACACTAAGGTTCGTGGTCACGCGGACATAAGCTCTCCATACATCCCTATCCTGAGCTAATGTTTTCCAATCATCCCCTGTATAATCTACTTCTCTCAAATCATAGTTAATGTTATTCTCCACCTAATTCTTGGTCTACAAACTGGGGTTTTCCCTCTGGTTTTCCTAAAAGAAGCTTCCATGCACGTCTTTGATTCCCATTCGTGCCACATGTCCTGCCCATCGCAGTCTACGAGACTTAACTGTTCTAATTATATCTGACTTCTTATAAAGACCATGAAGTTCACTGTTATGTAGTATTCTCCATTCACCTGTTTGTTCATCTCTCTTTGGTCCAACCATTTTCCTAAGAACTTTATTCTCAAATACTCATAATCGCCTCTCCTCCCTTAAAGTAAGAGTCCATGTTTCGCATCCATATAATGTAACTTGTAGAATAATAGTTTTATATATTTTCAGTTCAACGTTTTTTGAAAGAAGTTGGGACGACAAGAGTCCATTATATGCATAATAGCACGCATTTCCAAAATTGAGACTAGGTGTAATGTCTTAGTGCATCTCATTCCTATTTGTGATTGTTCCTAGGTATTTGAATTCAGCCACTTCTTCAAAATTTCCCTCATTTGTCATTGGCTGTCCATTGCCATTATATAATGAATTTCTGTGTGTGACCATAATAATTATTTATTTCTCTCATCTAACGAAATAAAATGAGCATAGAACATTGCGTGGCACGACTTACTAATGAGTGAATACATATATACAACTAGCTAATACTCGGCGTATGCTGCTACCCCTAAATACATTATATATTTTTTAAATTAAATTTTATAACGTACTAGCATACCCGGCAGACGTTGTCCTGCCCGAACGTTCAATTCTCATGTCATGGGCGGACGATAAAAATATGTTACTTTTTTAGCATAAAATTCAGAAATTATGACATAATTGCATATTATTAAATAAGTTCGCAAGAAACCCTCTTACAGCCTCCTGTTGTGGCTCAAGAAGTATGAATGATGACGTCACATAGTCATGAATATTAGAATTGTACCCTCCTTTGCAGGTAAGCTAAGAACCGTCATGTAACAATTTTATTAGAGTGAAAAAAAAGAAGATAAATTGATGAGAGTGAGTCAAAACAGTTATTTCCCCTCCCCCAGCTAGATTTCATTTCTGACCCATACTAGCCGACATTCCATGAGAAACGTTTCTTCCCTCGTAGAGACTCGAACCAGCGTAAGTCCCGTAGTTGTGCGCCCAGACTTCTTGCCTTAACCACTCGGCTACGGAGCGAGACTCTTGGTATCAATGAAAGACAAAAATGGTTATTGTGAGTTATCCGTAAGAGATAAGGGACTCTTGGTATCAATGAAAGACAAAAAGTGGTTTTTGTGAGTTATCCGTAAGAGATAAACATATGCTGTCGCGGACTTTTTTGTAGAGCTTTTTGAGATATTCAATTCTGTGTACATTAATTTTGTGTATTTCTTATGGTTTAGGCAGCGTAAGCCATTTAAGCGTCCAAAGAGCTACTTTTTCACGTTTTCCACTACAAAGAGCGATTTTTAAGGGTGTAGGAGTTGAGTATCACAACTCTCTTATAGCCTATGTTCATCCCGGGAATGTCCTGAACATTTTGCAAAAAAAAACCATCACAATCGGATCAACGGTATGGCCAAGCATAAAGTACGAACAAACAAACAAATATTAATTTTTATATATAAGATATTGCGAGGCGGTTCCATGGCGCAAGCGGTTAGACTCTCGCCTCTCATCGCTGGGGTCCCGAGATCAAGACTCAGTCACTCCAAGTGGATTTCGTGGTAGACGAAACGGAGCTTGGGCAGGTTTTCTCCCGTTTTTCCTGCCACAATTTCATTCCACCATTTATCCATACTCACATCATCCATTTCGTTCATCTGCCCCGTGATGATGCGTCAGGCGTGGTCGGCCGGCACCCTTGTCATTCACAGGTCTCTATATAGGGGGGCTTCATCTCATCTCATGGCTCAACCCGACCCTGAGTTGGACACGATATGAGGATATTTTTATATACATTGCGACGAACCAAATACGAATGCTAGAGCCAATTTTTAATTTCGGATTTTAGGGTAAACACCCACTTCTAATGGTCAGATGCTGTGTTTTGGATAATACCTACCTCGGTATATTTTAATAGGATATACTGAGTTTCGTTGTGAATCTTCGAACATTTTTGGCCCTTTTTTACTTTAAGGGAGGAAAGAAGACTACTAGTATTTGAGAATAAAGTTATTAGGAAAATTTCTGGGCCAAAAAGAGATGAACAGACAGATGAATGGAGAAAACTACATAATAGTGTGCTACATGATATGTAACTTATAGGAAGCCAGTTTAG
Organism: Diploptera punctata; assembly: GCA_030220185.1. NCBI lineage: Eukaryota > Metazoa > Arthropoda > Insecta > Blattodea > Blaberidae > Diploptera > Diploptera punctata. The sequence goes on along the minus strand of JASPKZ010006209.1, from coordinate 17,905 downwards.
TCTCGTAGAATGCGATGGGCAGGACATGTGGAACGTATGGGAGATGAAAGAGGTGCATAGAAGCTTCTTGTAGGAAAACCGTGGGAAAACGCCCAGTTGGTAGACCAAGAATGAGGTGGGAGAATAACATTGTCCATGATTTGAGGGAAGTAGATAGGGGATGATTGAAAAACATTAGCTCAGGTTAGGGATGTATGGGAACTTATGTCCGCGCGGCCATGAACCTACAGGTTCGATAGAGCCAGTGGATTAATTAGTTATAGCGATTTTTAATTTTAGTTCTAGATGGAACATAGATAGCACATAACAGATAGCGGCTAAACACTCGCTGTAACTGAAAACCTGTACGTACAAATTTTCATGAAGATCTGTTGAGCGGTTTAGAAGTCTACTAGCTAATAACCGGCGTGCGCTGCTGCACCTAAATAAATGAAAATTAATGGTTTTATGTTTAGATAAATAAGTAAAAGGAAAAAAATGATATCGTAATTATTTTTAGATACCCCGTGCTGTTTACCCAGCATTGTCCGGGAATCTACTCAACCCGATCTTCTTGGCATAAATGAACTGAAATACAAATATTAATGTATGATTAGTTGAATAAGTAAAATGAAAACTAATTATAATTGTATATCGTCTTATTTTAAGATTCCCCGTGCTGATTACCCGGTGTTGCCCGGGAATCTACTTATCTCGATCTTCTTGGCATAAATGAGCTAAAATACAAAATTCGTTATTGTGAGTTATACGTAAAGACTACCCGCCATGTGCTGCTATGCTGCCCAGGAATCTACGTACTTATCCCGATCTTCTTGGCATCAATGAAAGACAAAAATGGTTATTGTGAGTTATCCGTAAGAGATAAACATATGCTGCCGCGGACTTTTTTGTAGAGCTTTTTGAGATATTCAATTCTGTGTACATTAATTTTGTGTATTTGTTATGGTTTAGGCAGCGTAAGCCATTTAAGCATCCGAAGAGCTACTTTTTTTTTTTCCAAATTTTCCGCTATAAAGGAAGATTTTTAAGGGTGTAGGAGTTGAATATCACAATTATCTTATAGCCTATGTTCATCCCGGGAATCTCTTGAACATTTTGTAAAAAATACCATCACAATCGGATCAACGGTATGGCCGCGCATAAAGTACGAACAAACAAACAAACAATTCATTTTTTATATTAGATGGATGATGGGATGCATTTGAGTCATGCTTCAGTCGATATTGATGCCACAAATATACTGAAGGTGTCGAGTCTTCTGTTGCTGTGTCGCCATCTAAATTTTTAAAACACAAGCCTGGCAAACCTTGGTCTAGTGATAAAAAAAACAGTTATTTATGTATTTCATAAGTCCAGTGAAAAATCTCACCAGCTTTCCTGTAATGTGTCCCATTCAATGATCACATGTTTTATACAATTCACACGTTCTCCCTGTCAATGTGACAGTAATTGTGGCGTGAATGGCGGAAGGATACAATTGGCGTTTGTTTATGTAAGGGTCACTCTAAGAGTGGATAAGCCTTATCCGATAAGGTATAGCAGTCACTTGTTCACGGGTATAAACCTGACATAGAATAGACAAATAATTGAACTGCTTTTGACGTACACTTGATGTCACAGTTTCGAAATACGCCCATCCTACTCCGGCGTTTGTAGAATAACACCTTCATTACATGTTTTATCTGTATACTGTTCAAGTTCATCTCTTATCTTGCTATTCGCTTCTTGGCTATAACTGTATTATATTATTAATATTCAAGTTCTGTAGCGAGAACTTGTGCTGTACATGTTATCAGCTGTCAGCGCTATTCAGCATACAACATTATTAGAACTAAAAACGTTAATATTTATGCTTATATGTCATGACTTGATAGTGATATATGTGGTGTTTATGTTAACTACATAAAGTTTTGCGCAGTAATCAAAGAAAACGCCAGTCATGATTTAATAAAACAAGATGTGTCGCCGCTAATAATGCATTTTGCAAGAGTTTTAAAAATCTTATTGTGAAACATAGCATCAGTGCTTAAATATAATTAATTAACTAACTCACTGGCACTATCGAACCAGTAGGTTCACGGTCGCGCCCGCCGACATAAGCTCTTCATACATCCCTATACAGATCTAATGTTTTCCAAATCCCATGTATAATCTACTTACATCGAATCATGGTTAATGTTATTCTCCCACCCATTCTATTCCCTCACCTCACCTCATTATTGATCTACAAACTGGACTTTTTCCCCTTCTGGTTTTCCTCATAATAAGTTTCCATGCCCTTATTTTATTCTGCATTATTGCTACATGTCCTGGCCATCGCGGTCTACGAGACTTAACTATCCTTATTATATCTGGCTTCCTATAAAGACCATGTAGCTCACTTTCATGTAGTCTTCTCCATTCGCCTGTCTGTTCATGTCACTTTAATCAAACATTTTCCTAAAAACTTTATACGCAAATACTCGTAATCTTATCTCCTCCCTTAAAGTAAGAGTCCACGTTTCGCATCCATATAATATAGGGCTATGCAGAAAGAAGGAACAGACCTCAAACATTTATTTCTTCCAAACTTCAAAAAAATATAAACACAATTCCAACGTTTCTGGAAAGAGAAATTTTCAAATTTCACTATGTTATGCATTGGATGAGCACTATATGTTACCCGACAAATAACAAAACGGTGGCTCATTTCTTGCCACATATGAATCAGCTTGTCTCTAGTTATCGAATTCACAGCTTCAACAATTCGATGTCGCAGATTTTCAAGAGTGTCAGGCATAGGGGGGATAAAACACGGTCTTTTACGTAACCCCACAGATAAAAATCACACAGGGTTAGGTCGGGTGACCTGGGAGGCCACCGGTAATGAAGTCGATCTTCTGCTCCTCCTCTTCCAATCCAACGTCCTGTTGTGTCGCCATTTTAGTACAATCAATCAACCAGACAAGCAACAGCGCCAATGCGGCCGTGATCAGAACTTCAAACTTTTCTCTTCCGGGAATGTTGGAATTGTGTTTCTATTTTTTGTAGTTTGGAAGAAATAAATGTTTGAAGTCTTTTCCTTCTTTCTGAATAGCCCTATATAACTGGGAGAGTAACAGTTATATATATTTTTAGTTTAATTAGTTTAGAGCAGTTGAGACGCATTTTTTTTTTTTTTTTTTTCCAGTGAAGTCCTATTTTGTCTTCGTCATGATCCCTCCTACTTTTTTTTTCTGAACAATGTGTAACAAGTGATTGAACAGTCAGTGTAGGGTTTTTCAATTTTCTTCTTAGGATAAGATTGCTATGAAAGGATAAGAAAGTAAAAGTAAGTTCAGAAGTAAATCCTCATTTATGGCAATTCTCGAACTTTTTCTTGATTGCTATTTTCTGGTTCCTCTAAACTATTTTTCTTATTGGCAGGAGAAAATACAGGCTGCAGCATAAGTCAGTTGATCGAAGATGCAAATATATTATTTTCTGTATCTTACAACATCTATACAAAAAAAAAAACTACCAAAATTGGTCAAAGTGACCTCCATTGTTTTTAAGCAGTAGTGTTTGAGATTATATTCTGAAGGTCTCGTATTCAAATCCCAGTTTCAACAAATCTGATTTTTTTCCTTGCAATCATAAGCAGTGGTTAACTGATTTATGCCGTATCCTGTAGGCTATTTAAATATATTTGCGCCATGTATGAGTAATTTATGTGCATTAGCATAGCAGCCAATGTATCTAATGCCAGCCATAAGAGTAATTTTCTTTTTCACATTTATATCATAATCGCTTGCGAAATTGTGAAGAATGATAGAAACCGGCGAATATGGCCTCCGTCAATCCTTGCAATATTGAAGATAATTCGTAATTATTTAAAAATCTCCTGTGATTACGTAATTTATATTACTTCTTCCTTATTCTGTACTATAAACAATTACGCCCGTCTCTGCGACATGTGTTTTTTTTTTTCCTGGTTCCAATGCTGTCCTTTTCCTTCATGCTATTTCTTAATATAGGATACTAGCTAATATCCGGCGTGCGCTGCTACACCTAAATAAATTACGTGTTTTGCATTTAGTTGAATAAGTAAAAGAAAAATAAATATAAATTTATATCGTTATTTGTAGATACACCGTGCTGATTACCCGGCGTTGCCCGGGAATATACGCATCCCGATGTACTTGGCATAAATGAGCTGAAAGACAAAATTCGTTATTTTGAGTTATCCAGAAAATAATAACCGCCGTGCGCTGCTATGCTTGCCTGGGAATCTACTTATCCCAATCTTCTTGGCATCAATGAAAGACAAAAATGGCTATTGTGAGTTATCCTTAAAATATAAATATATACGTCGTGGACTTTTCTGTAGAGATTTTTGAGATATTCAATTCTGTGTACAATAATTTTGTGTATATGTTATGGTTTAGGCAGCGTAAGCCATTTAAGCAAACAAAAAGCGACATTTTTTTCACTTTTTTTCACTACAGATGGTGATTTTTAAGGGTGAAGGGCTAGAGCATTAAAACTCTCTTATAGCTATAACCTTCCCGGGAAAACCCTCAACATTTTGCAAAAAGCCCCATGACAGTCGGATGAATGGTATGACAGCACATGCTTGCCCCGGAATCTACTTATCCCGATCTCCTTGGCATCAATGAAAGACAAAAATGGCTATTGTGTGTTATCTGTAAAAGATAAACATATACTGTCGCGACCTTTTTGTAGAGTTTTTTTAGATATTCAATTCTGTGTACATTAATTTTGTGTATTTGTTATGGTTTAGGCAGCGTAAAGCCATTTAAGGGGAAAAAATTACTTTTTCACGTTTTTCACTACAAAGGGTGTTTTTTAAGGGTGTAGGAGTTGAGTATCTCAAATCTCTTATAGCCTATGTTCACGTTCGGATCAACAATATGGCCGCGCTAAAGTACAAACAAACAAACCAATCAACCAACAAACAAACAAACATTCATTTTTATATATTAGATGACCAGCCTCATAGTCTGTAAGTCATAGCTTCTGACTTACAATTCATGGGATCCCGGGTTCGATTCCCGGTCGGATCATAGGAATTTATTTCTTAAAGGGAATTATTCTTGTAGTCGTCCATGGTCTGGATTTAGATTAAATTTACCACATCTTCGGGGTAACGTAACTCCGCCTTCCAGGCGTCCAACTTAAGAAATGGGTTACAATTCCATAAAACCAGAAGAGAATACAAGAAATGTCATAAATACAACTTGGTGGCATTGGCAAAAAAATGTTTAATATAGGCCTATAGACTATGAACTTAACGAAATTACAGAAGAATATGGATTCAAGATATCTACAGAGAAAACAAAATCATGACATTTCAAGATGTAGATCCTGTAATATTGTACTTGACAATAACATTTTGGAGCAGGTGAATAATTTTACATATCTAGATGCAATATCTCAAATGAAGAAGAAAAGGATGTAAATCCAAAACTACCAATTTTAAAAGGATTTTAGGGTTAATAAATTCTATCTTCAAGCCACAGTTAGTCCAAACACATTCATGAAACATTCAGATAAAGTGTATAAAACACTGGCACTTCCAACTCTTTTCTATTGTAGCGAAATATGGACATCGAAATAGAATGCTATACAGAGACTTAGATCTGGTGAAATGAGATACTTTCGGAGGACTGCAGGATACACACTATTAGATCATAAAACAATAAAGACATCTTAGAAGAAATACCACATGGAACCTTTAAAAAACACAATTTCTGATTATAAGTCAAGATGGATACAACATGTTCATCGAATGGAAGATCACAGGATACCCAAACAAATGTTAAACTATCAGCCTGCAGGAAGAAGAGGACCAGAACGTCCACTCAAAATACTTTTGGATGGTGTTTCTATTCAGGCCGAAATAGGCCAACAAATGGCCTAAATTCGTAAATAGACTAAGATGATGATGATAAAGACTATCCTATAACTAATGTGCAACAAACATGCAAAAGGGCTTGTTTTATTTTGGATGTGTTTTGCGTAGTTTGTGCAGTATATATAGGGCCTAATTACTTCAACAGCATATCTTTTCCTCTCTTTTCTTAAAATAATTCGGCTGGTTTAACTCACCCTTCAATATTACGCTCTTACAACAGTTTACCCGCTTTCTTCTGTCTACTTATTGTGAAGATACAAATAATTTTCGGAGACGGTTTCTACTACAGCTAGAATGATCTTGTTGTACCATCAGTGGGCTCCATACAGAATTAAATGTTCTGAAAATACAGGTAACTGTTCCGTACAATAACGATAAAATGTCTGTTGCATACAGCGTGCTGTAGACTGTTCTTTCCTTGATTCCCTTAATACTTCGAATAATTTCAAATGCGTTGCTCTAAACACTAAGTAACTCACTGGCACTATCGAACCCGTAGGTTCATGGCCGCGCGGACATAAACTCTCCACACATCCCTATCCTGAGCTAATGTTTTCCAATCATTCCCTGTATAATCTACTTCCCTCAAATCATAGTTAATGTTATTCTCCCACCTCATTCTTGGTCTACCAACTGGGCGTTTTCCCTCTGGTTTTCCTACAAGAAGCTTCCATGCACGTCTTTCGTTCCCCATTCGTGCCATATGTCCTGCCCATCGCAGTCTACGAGACTTAATTGTTCATATTATATCTGGCTTCTTAAAAATGCCATGCAGTTCACTGTTAGACCTATGTAGTTTTCTCCATTCACCAGTCTGTTCATCTCTCTTTGGTCCAAAAAATTTCATAAGAACTTTATTCTCAAATACTCGTAATCTCCTTTCCTCCCTTAATGTTTCGCAACCATATTATATAACTTGTAGAAACATAGTTTTATATTTTTTCAGTTTAGCGATTTTTGAAAGGAGTTGGGACGTCAAGGGTCTCTGTAATGCATAATAGCACGAATTTCCAGAATTGAGTCTATGTTTAATTTCTTTGCGCATCTCATTCCAATTTGTGATTGTTGTTCCTAGGTATTTGAATTCAGTCACTTCCTCAAAATTTCCCTCATGTTATAAGGTATCCATTTCCATTATATAATGTATGTCTACGTGTAACCATATATTTATTTTTATCGAATTTTACTTCCAGCCCCAATTTCTTAGTGTTAATAGTGTGTGGGTGTTGGCCTTTAGTATCTCTTCAGTAAGTTATTCTAAACGCACCACCTAAAATAATATCCCTCAAAATCATGAGCGATCGTGAATAAAATTTATATAGTCAATTACATGTCTAAATAAGCTATAAGAACCCAATTCCTTACAATCCGTACAACTGTGTCCGTTTCATATTTAACTGAAGTAAGGAATACTCGATGTGCGCTGCTACGCCTAAATAAATTAAATATTGAGGGTTAATTAATTATAAGGTATACACTGCGACGAAACAAATATGGCTGTTGCTAGAGTAAATTTCAAATATAAACTTCACTTCTAACAGTCGAATTTCGCTGATTTTTTGATAATACATAACTCGGTTTATTTTAATGTAATATTCGGAGTATTGTGAAACATCGAAAATTGCGATCGCTAGAGTGCTTTTTAAATTTTCGTTTCAGGTGAACTCCTACAACTAATGATTTTAGAACAATAGAAAACGGCAAAACACTCGCCGCATCTGAAACCTTGCATATACAAATTTTCACGAAGATTGGTTGAAAGGTTTAGAAGTCTATAAAGGACAAACAGACATGGCCTACATTCGTTTATACTTATATCCATCCATAGTAATTCTGCCCGAGGGCAGGTCTTTCACTGCAATCATAGCATTTTCATGCTATGCTTTGCAGCTTTACTAGGGAATTGTAGGTGTGGTAGCTTCCCGTTGCTTTCCACACCGGTGAAGGATGAAGGATGATGATGATGATGATGACCATATGATTTCGGGGACCTTTGGGCCTTAAAGTTTTCCTGACATTTGTCTTATAGGTGAGGAAAAACCCCGATAAAAACCTCACTCAGAAAAACTGCCCCGACCGATCGAACCTGGGCCCGCTGCGTGACAAAGCAGCACGCTAGCTCGAGACCACAGCGGTGGACTATATATAAGAATTTTAATTTTTAAGTACTTCGGAGAATTTGTATTTTTGTAAATAAAAAATTTGCACGCATTTTGTAAGCAATAGATTTAATTTTTGTAAAACTAATTTTAAAAAGTGGAATTGCATGCCTTTATCTTCAGCTTCCATTTGATGATTGAAATCTATTAACATACGGCTATTTGGCACTACAAACAAGAAGTGGATAAGACTTTTTTATATTCATTCTATACAGTCTGGTTTTATTACAAGCAAATTCCCATATACATCATCATCTTCAAAGTATGGGCCTATTGCGTCATTCTGCTCCCCGATGTGAAGAATGTAATTAACTGGGGATAAAAATTAACTCAAAATATACCCAAGAAAAGACATCAAATATAGAATTAAAAAAAGGCAGATCAGTAATAACAAACTTAAACAGCATTTTGTGGGATAAGAACATATGGATAGATACCAAATTAGAAATTTATAAATCCATAATTCGAAGCACGCTAGCATACGGTGCAGAAACTTGGCAGTTGAATAAAATGTTTGAGTTTAAAGCTTATGTCTACTGAAATGGATTGTTCTAGACGCTCAACTAGACATTCTAAATTGGAAAAAATCAGAAATACAATCACCATGCAACAAGTGAAAGTCCAAAATTCAATATTAGATTTTGTGAGATACAGACAGTAGAATGGTATGGTCATACACGTAGGATGATGGTCATACACGTAAGATGCCAAAGAAAATATTACCCAGACAAGCTTTGGAATGGATTCCACCTGGGAAAGTAAAGAGAGGTCGACCTAGATTTAAATGGATGGATTATGTAAGAAGAGGTATGAGGGAGCTAGGTCTGGAAGAATTGGAATGTGAAGATAGAGAAGAATGGAGAAAGAAGATAAAAAAATTAAAAAGCTTTGGGCACAGGAAGATGTTTTATTACATTGTAAACCTATTTATAAATAAATAATAAATATAGTAATATTTCCAAGTAGCTAGTAGTGTTTTTTTCTTTAAGAATGGATAGACAGAATAAAACAGAAAGCATTTTAACAATTAAAAAAAATTAACCTCACCGAGAATCGAGCCACTAAGCCCTGAGCTAAGCGTGCGCTGGCTAATTGCGCTTGAAAGAATACTCTTCAAAGGAAGAAAGGAAACGTACTGTAGATGTAATGTGCAATTAATTTACTCGTGTGAATCGCGCGTTAGAACATAAAATATTCGAGATCAAGAGTCGGCCCATTCTTTTTGTCGCTATGTGTACATGTTCAAATCATTTACATTTATTTCTGTATATCCTCTCCTTTATATTATGTATTTGTAATTCATATCTGATATCTTGACTTCTATTTTGGTCTCTTAAAGATACACCTGCAACGGATCTCAGAAATTAAATTTTTGTTGTCTCAATTTTATGTTTATCAGAGATGGTTGAAGGTCAAGTCTCAGACCCGTATATTAACGTTGGAACGGCTACTGTTTTGTAAAATTTCAATTGAGTTTGTCGTGAGGTCTTATTTCTCAAATATCATCTTATTGAACCACGTATATGTTGAAATTTCCCCAATTTCTTCTCCATATCCAAAGTTTGCAGGTACGATAACATACATTCCATATCCAAAGTTTGCAGGTACGATAACATGCATCCCAGATAATGAAAACAGGCCTATTTGTTAGGCCTATTTGTTCAATGAAGTTTGCTCCAATTACAATTTTTGTCCTTTAATGCTGAGTCTTTGTTTCCTCTGTTGGTATCTTCAAATTATGATCAGTTTATTAGTTTCCGTAATTTATAATTATATAACTAATTTTCTCAGTTAATTTTCTGAGGAAGCTCCAATGATCTGGTCATCTGCGAATAAAAGACAGTTCATTTTCCTTCCGTTTATTATAAAATACTCATCTAAAAGAGTTTGCCATGTACTAATAACATCGTCTAAATATATATATTTAAAAAGTATTAGCGAAAGTAAACAAAATGTATATTAGCCATGATCGAAATTCATATTTTTGACGTCATAAAATGCTCATTTATTCCGTTGTTCCGCGATCTTCCGGCTTATAGCGCATTGCCTTATATTAATGGAGTAACAACTTGAAATATTCTGAGATTTCTCATTCGTCCATATTACATTCTTTATAGTAGAGTACATATTATAGCCAAGAAATGCTAGAAGATATATGCTGCTTGTAAATTTATATATTGTTTGTCCAGTAATAAAGCGACGCCTGCTATATTTATACAGTAAGCGCATCAATGTAAACAAATTACGTAACTTCTAGCCATTTAATTTATTAGCAATTGGAAAATCTTCCTTAAATTCCATAACGCGGTTTTCTTACACTCCGTTTGTGGTAGTACGTTAAAGATTCGTGAATATTCAAGGAATCTAGCAATATTACTTTGATATTAAACAAGTTACTTTTATTTATCTTATAAAACAGGTTACAATATAATAAGACATCTTCCTGTGCCAAAGCGTTTTAAATTTCTATCTTCTTTCTCCCATTCTTCTTTAACTTCCTATTCAAATTCTTCCAGACCTGTCTTCCTCATACACTTTCTTATATCATCAATCCATTTAAAATCTAGATCGACCTCTCTTTCCTATCCCAGGTGGAATCCATTCCAAAGCCTTTCTGGGTAATCTTGTCTCTGGCATTCTACGTAACATATGACCATGTCTGTATCTTACAAAATATAATATTGAATTTTGGATTTTAATTTGTTGTCTAATTATTGTATTTCTGATTTTTTTCCAATTTTAGGATGTCTAGTCGAGCGTCTAAAACAATCCATTTCAACAGACATAAGTTTTAAATTCAAATGTTTATTTCAACTGCCAATTTTCTCTGCACACGTAATGTTTACCGTGCTTCTAATTATGGATTTAATAAATTTGTAATGTGGTATAATCTTTCTTATGTTTTATCACAATCCTCCGTTTAAACATTGACACTCATTTCGAGAAGATGCGGAAGACTAGAGGCTTACCATGTAGAAACCTCTCGTTCATGATCTGGAAATTCCGTCTACTCACCGATAAATATGTGACGAGAAAGGAACGAGTTCCCAGTCTTTTGTTGGATGGCGAGAGATGAATTGTGAGTGTGACTATGAGGAAGGATTGTGTCTGCAACTGTGTTATAAGTGATTGTCAAGTAAACCTTCAAAGGAAAGTAGTTGTTAAATCAAACTGTGTTTGAAGATTTAGTGATAATTGTGGAGAAGGAAATAAAGTGAAAAGAAAAAAGAAAAATGTAACATTTGTGTATTCATTTAAGTCTAAATAAGTAAAAGGAAAACCGCGTGCTATCAGCAACAATATATATATATCTTCATCCTGCACCGGTGTGGAAAGCAACGGGAAGCTAGCAAAGCATAGATGAAAATGCTATGATGTTGCAGTGAAAGACCATGCCCTCGGGAAGAATTACTATATTACTATGGATGGATATACATAGTGTCATGATTTATTTCGTTGTAATATTAACAAGGGAACTGGTAACCATTACATACCCGAAACCTATCTTGAAAATTCTTCGAGAGAAACGTTGTGATGTATCAAGACCGTGTTCAAAAAAAAAATCTGCCGCCTTAAACTGCAAAGGCACTAAAATCCATCGTCAAATCTCTCATTTATATAGGGAAGTAATACAATTCCAGAATTGGTAGAATGCAATAACGTTTAATTCACTGCCGTCCCACGGCACGACCTGCCTCAATCCACTCCGCTGTTACTAAAGCATGGACATTCAATCTGCTACGTGCAATTTTTTTCTGACACGATCTTGCAGACATTACAACTTTCTCTGGGAGAAATTTCAAAGTAGGTTTTCAGCATGCAATGGTTGACAGTTCCCTTGTAAAAGAATCATGAAGATTTGTAAAAATGTTTGAAAAATATTTTAATGGATATAAGCTCAATGCAAATTGCTTTGGAATTCGCTAAGATCTAACTAATTTGTATAAAAACATGAAGTTACATGAAAAGTGAGATTATGGTATGCTCAAGCTATACGATAGAAGGACGGATGAACACATCAACGTACGTAATTACAATACTTACGTTAGGGTCACGTGTAATAATTAGTAATGCTCCGCATAACTGCTAAATGCGACAAACAGGGGTTTAAAAAGCAAATATGGGCACGAAATGGACGTTTTATGCTGATGGTGTGACAAGCACAAATGATAAATACTGGCGTTGGCCTTGAGTAATGAAGACACCAATAGGATACGCGTTGTAAACAGCAGCTTTCTACGTAAGGCCTTTGTTTTTATTAAAACAAACTCTTTTTTTATAACGTGGCATGCACGTACTGCAGCCGATATACAGTCATATAATAAGTAAGGTACGAATATCTGTGTCCTAGAAAGATGAATATACTTACATTACTCACTGGCACTATCGAACCCGTAGGTTCATGACCAGCGCGGACATAAGTTCTCCATACATCCCTATCCTGAGCTAATGCAAGTTGCAATCATTCCCTGTAATCTACTTCCCTCAAATCATAGTTAATGTTATTGCTCCCACCTCATTCTTGGTCTACCAACGGGACGTTTTCTTCCTCTGGCTTTGCCTAAACGAAGCTTCCATTAACCTCTTGTCATTCCCCATTCGTTGCCACATGCCCTACCCATAGCAGTCTACAAGACTTAAACTTTCTTAATATATCTGGCTTCCTATAAAGGACCCATAAGGTTCACTGTTATTTAGTCTTCTCACATTCACCTGGTCTGTTCATCTTTTTCGGGTCCAAACATTTTCCTCATAACTTTAATACTCAAATACTCGAAACCTCCTTTCCTCCCTTAAAGTAAAGCCCATGTTTCGCCATCCATATAAAATAACTGGTAGAATAATAATAGTTTTATATATTTTTCAGTTTAACATTTTTTTTGAAAGGAGTCCAGAGTCCACTGTAATGCATAATAGCACGCATTTCCAGAATCAGCCTATGTTTAATTTCTTTGTGCATCTCATTCCTATTTGTGATTATTGTTCCTAGGTATTTGAATTCAAGCCACTGCTGTCAAAAATTTCCCTCATTTGTTATAGCTGTCCATTTCCCATTATATAATGTAAGCAGCCCTACTAGCCATTGTCCAATAACATGAGGCAAATTTTATGTATTGTCATGCGACAAGCAGGTAGCTACTAGTAATTTTAATAAAACAAAAAGCTTCTACAATATCAAATTCCATACTTTAGTTTGCTTTCTCATTTGCATTTTATTCTTAAATAAATAATTAATTGTCATAAACTGATTTACTAATTGAATTTACATAATCATAATATTATTAGGCCATATTTTTTATGTTACAGTGCATATTTTTTGTTAAATTTTAGGTCATAACTGTATTTTTTGCATATTTCGGTGTGTTTTTAGGTAATAAAAATCCTAGCCTTAGTAATTATGTTTAAAAGATATAGTACTGATCGAAATATGTAAAAATATGTAACATGAACATGAAATATAATGACCGTAGTAGCCTAATTCATTAACATTTTAAGTTCAAAGACTGATAACATATTGAGGGAAAAAAGTAATTACTAAAGCTTAGGATTTATAGGTAATTACATATTCCTTCCCTTTATTTATACGTAGCTAAAGTTAATAAGTGTCCACGATTTAGAAACTTACTTATCATATATGAAAAATTTATCTATTACATATTTTTTATAGGAATATTCCACAGTACAGTGTTCCTCCTTCAACCCAAAAGTGATTTGTCGCCAGAGGTTCCTGTCTAGAGCATCTTCTTCCCTCAAATCTCTAGGCTCCCAACTACATTCTCCTCACTCCATCTATCCAACATTCTCTAGGTCTGCCTCTCCCATTCTTCTATTATGCAAATCACTTGTAATAGAAATATGGCACAATACCCTTCTTACCACGTTGTCAATCTTTAACAGTCCCATTCCTTCAAACTTGCTCTATCTAAAATAGATTTTATTAATTTAATAAAAAAAATTGTACAAACATTAGATTTTAATATATTTATTACTCGACCACATTAACGTTTAGCCGGGTGAGGAGAAGCAATGGCGCGAGTGTTGAAGAGGGGAAAAGTGTCTCCTTCCACCATTAGTACAAGTGAATTAATGGGCAAGTGGTATAATCAGTGGCAAAGTATAGTGGTAGACCTACTTGGAATAGGAAATGAAGTTAATGAAAGATCGTCAGAGTTTGTATGGCCAACGGGTTTCTGGATAATGTGATGTACAGAAAAAATGGAACATATTAAGTGAAAAAGGAATTCCATTGCACTTGATAGGAGTAATTAAGAAAATGTATGAGAAAATAAAAATAAATCAAAGGGAACCAAATACATATAACAGGAGGAGTTAGACAAGGGTGTCCACTATCAACCACTCTTTTTAATGTTATTTTGACATGAATGAAGATCAAATGAGAACAAATGAATGACTGGGGGAATTAACTTAGGAAATATAGTAATAAAAACTGTAGCCTTTGCAGATGACCAGATTTTAATAGCAAAAACAGAAGACGAACTACAAAGAATGCTATATAAAACTAAATGACATATCAAAAAAATACAACATGAAAATATCATCAGGAAAATAAAAAACAATGGCCTTCAAGAGCGACTCATCCAGTGTCTGCACAAAGATAACATTAGAACATTAAAATTACTTACTTACTTACTCACTGGCACTGGCACTATCGAACCCGTAGGTTCATGGCCGCACGGACATAAGCTCTCCATACATTCCCTATCCTGAGCTAATGCTTTCCAATCATTCCCTGTATAATCTACTTCCCTCAAATCATAGTTAATGTTGTTCTCCCACCTCATTTCTTGGTCTACCAACTGGGCGTTTTCCTTCTGGCTTTCCTACAAGAAGTTTCCATGCACGGTCTTTTCATTCCCCATACGCGCAACATGTCCTGCCCATCGCAGTCTACGGGACTTAACTGTTCTTATTATTATCTGGCTTCCTATAAAGACCATGTAGTTCATTGTTATCTAGTCTTCTCCATTCACCTGTCTGTTCATCTCTCTTTGGTCCAACAATTTTCCTAAGAACTTTATTCTCAAATACTCGTAATCTCCTTTCCTCCCTTAAAGTAAGAGTCCATGTTTCGCACCCATATAATTAACTGGTAGAACAATAGTTTTATATATTTTTCAGCTTAACGTTTTTTTGAAAGGAGTTGGGACATCAAAAGGCTCTGCAATGCATAATAGCATGCATTTCCCCAGAATTGAGCCTATGTTTAATTTCTTGTGTCATCTCATCCTATTTGTGATTATTGTTCCTAGGTATTTGAATTCAGCCAATTCCTAAAAATTTCCCTCATTGTGTCATTAGCTGTCCATTTCCATTATATACTGAATTTCTACGTGTGACCATATATTTAGTTTTACTGATATTTATTCCAATCTTAATTTCTTAGTGTTACTCAATAGTGTGTGCGTGTTGGCCTTTAGTATCTCCTCGCTATCGGCCAGTAGTACTACATCATCAGCATAAACTAACAGCTTATTAATACCATTGAGTTGTAAGCCTTCCTCATTCTCTAAAGATTTAATGGCGATGCTCTAGTACAAAATTAAATAGTAGAGGAGATAGTGTATCTCCTTGCTTTAACCCATTCTGTATTTCAAAAGTGTCGGAACACTGTTTTCCTACCCACAGCCCTCCGCGTTGAGCCATTTACGACACATTCGTATAAGTCTAAACTAACTTTTTAAGGAAGATTCCCGAACTCCAGCAGGAGAATATATAACTTCTCCCTCTTAATTGAATCATATGCTTTTTGAAGTCTACATATAGTTGATGTACAGTTACCATTATATTCCCAAGTCGTTTCAAAAAATCTGTCTTATACTAAAAAGATGATCTGTTGTTAGATCCTGTTTTTCTTCTTCTAAATGCACAATTGGTGATCTCCTAGAAGGTCATCAATATAGGGAGTAAGTCTGGCTTACTAATATAATTTTGTTAGAATTTTTGTACGAAGTTGAAAGTATTGAGATGCCCCCTATCGTGTTTGCAATCAGTTTGTATATCCTTTCTATATAATTGGTACGATCCTTGATTCCTTCCATTCATCTGTAAGGAGCTTCTTTTTCCCAACTCATACTCAAGCAACCATCGACTCTTGTCCATCAATTTTTCTCCTCCTGCATTTTATATCAGTTCTGCTGGGATCTCATCTGAAACCTGATGCTTTATACATCTTCAATTTTCAAATTGCCATTTCAACTCTAATGCACTTGGCTCTGCGACTAGCATTTCTGCTGTCTGTAAGTTATCTCTCCTCCAATGTCCTGTTCTGTATGTACTTTAATAGCTGATTAAATAACTTTTCCATCTATTAATATACTCTTGGATCTGCAATCATATCCCATTTCTCATTCCGAATTATGTTTGTTCTAGCCTGAAACCCTTTCTTCTCTATACTAATTCCCTGATATAATTCTCTAATGTTCCTATTTTTTGCATTCATTTCAAGATCATTAATCTCTCTCTCAAATATTCCCTCTTTTAATCTTTAGTAACTTGTGTGGTTTCCCGTCTAACACTACCCAATTGCCTCTAAATTTACCTCATTTGGCTCGTGTAACCATTTTATTTGGCTAGCTTTCTTTTCTTGACATGTCGGCACATTCCTCATCAAACCATTTTTGTTTTGCCTCTTTTTTAAACAACCAATGCTTTCTGATGCTGACAATTTAATAGTATCTCTTATAGCCTCCCATTCTTTATTTATATCAGTTTCTTCTTCGTTTGCACATTGTCATCTGAAGATTCCAGTACTTCAAATTTATTTGCAATTTTGATTTGGTATTCTTGCCGCATTTCATCATTTTTCAAGTTTTTAATTCATATTTTACAGAATCATCTTTAGCGTTTGTTCCTCTCATAAGCGATAGCCGTTGGTCTGATTTTTCACCCTGACAGATGATGATCTGAATTGCAGTCTGGTCCCTCTAACTGATCTAACATCAATGATGCTACTGTGCCAGCGTTTATCCACTAATACATGATCTATCTGGTTCCGAGTTTCTCCATCTGGGGACGTCCAGGTGTATTTATGAATATCCTTATGCTGAAATGTTGTGCTACTTAACAACGAGATTCTTTTGATGTGGCAAATGTGACTAATCTAACCCCGTTGTCGTTTACTATCTTCATGAAGACTGAATTTGCCTATTGTTGGTTTTGAATATATCTTTCCCGCCCCACTTTTGCATTAAAATCTCCTAGAGACAATTTTCATATGATATCGTGAAAGGCTATCAAATAAGCATTCTAATTCTTCATAGAACTCATCCTTGATCTTGTCATCTTTATCTTCTGTGGGGGCTGTACATTTACATTATAAAATCATGTCGTTTACCCCTTTAGAATATGTATGATATCCTATCACTAACAAACTAATATTTGGCTGCGGATAGGACCTCCTCTGACTAAAAAACCCGTTCCAATGCAGGTCTTTCTGACCCCCATAGTTAATGTAAGCTTCCTGCTTCCTGACTACCTTCTCCTGGCCACCTAATCTTGTAAAGCGACTATACCAATGGCGATTACCAATTCCCGCGTTAATATCTTAGGTCCCGCTATTGTATAAGTCCTAACATTCCATGTTCCTAGGAACATTCCCTGTGTGAGCTTTGGCATGGGTTCCCTGAGTATCCCGCCCTGCGAACCGAATGGGGGACTATTGACTCCGGAAAATTTTACCCCAGTAGAACCCATTTCCGCATTTGTGCGGTTTGTATTTTTACGTGAAGATCGTCACTCTTTCGACCAGGATTATTCGTCTGGCTTCACCTTCGGCCAGTCGGCATGGGTGACCTATCGGCAGCATGCTACCGCCGGCATAGCTTCAGGA